>PVKU01002085.1:0-94783 GCA_004027475.1 Anoura caudifer
GGACCCCCTGACAGGAAGTTCTTGTCCAGTATTGCAAGCAGAAGGAAGCACCATTAGCTAAAATGTTTGAGACTGTGGGTACTAGCTCCTCAGGGGTGCAAAAGTGGCAGAGACTCAGTCTCATTCTTAACTCCCCCCGCCGAGCACAAGCATGAGCATGAGCACAAGCAGTGCTCCTCCCGAAGCGTGCCCCCTCCCCACCTTCCTATTAGGCCCAGGCTTGGGTATGTGCAGCTTGGGACAAGGCACCTTAATTAAAATAAAAATGCTGGGGTGCACATCCTTGGAGGGAATTTGGGGGACTCCAGAAAGCTGAACACTTTGTTGTTGCCTGTTTTATGTAACTATATTTTATTTCCATAGTTTTTGTCATTAAATTAATTGTATGTCCTCTAAAATTATAAAACAAAACAAATGGATAGTCATGAGTGTTCTTTTTTTCCGTGCCCTCCCCCCACAGTCTAGCAAGTGCCTGGATGCCCTCCGGCCCAAATGGTTCCCTCGGGGTCAGAGGCAATTAGATTTCCTGGCACTTGGAACTCGAAAACTATACCACTACAGACCTGGGGGGAAAGGAAGGAGGCCTTTTCCATGTCAGACTGCCGTCCTAGGGAGACACTAGCTCCTGAGTGGCAAAGATGACAGCTGTCAGCAAGAGGGTGGGGAGTGATGAGGCAAATTTCACAGGATAACAGCCAAGAGCAAAACACAAACAAGAGAAGTGTTTTATATGGAGGCTGTCCCCCCTAATGCCATTAAACTGGAAAATCCTATATTCTGTAGTTCACTCATCCTTAGCAGACAGCTGTTGAGTCAGGAGAAAAGGTGAATGCTTTGAAAGGGGAAGGAGGGATTTCTCCTAGCTAGCCTGGAACCTCAAAAACGGTCAGCCACCTACATAAAGTCAGTATTCTGGGATACCACAAAAAGTAGGCTCACTTCTCTAGTAGAAAACTAATTTGCTCCCCATATAGCGAATGAGAAAATAATCAAACTGCAGCCAACAGGAGCCTGGCTAACTCCATGGAAGGAAACCTGCAGGTCCGCTTCCAGTCTCAGGGCAGACAGGGTCAAAGGAGTACGTGGGAAGCCTGAAGGACCAAGTGCAGTCCCAACCACTGAAGTCACCTTGTGTGGACTGAGAGAACTGGCATTTATAATCTGTAGGGCCCCAGCATTCTTATTTCCCTCTTACCGATGTTCTGGTTGAGACACTGTAATGTATTAATCTTTGTAGATGAGTGAACGGTTGAAAATAGTGCAGGGTTTGGCTGCCATTCACTCCCGTGGCATCTCAAAATAACTCCACACAAATCATTTTTGCTAAACACTCGTTGGGCAGCTCTCTTCCCTGCCAGAACACACACATCTTATGTTAAGTGAAGGAGCCACCTAACTTGCTGGAAGAGGGCGTTTCCCAGAGTGAGGTAAAGCTGGCTGCTCCTGAGGCTCTGCAGAGCAGGATTTTAAACCCATCTCTATCTTCTGTCAAAAAGCAAGCACACAGCACAGCCTGGCCTAAGCTCCCTCTCAGCAAGAGAGCCCCCAGGAGATTCAGGCAGTCAGGTCAGGCAAAGTCATCCAGTTCAGGGCTGCTGTAGTAACATGTGCAACCTGGACATTTAGGTACAACCTAAGCAACCTTGCATAGATGTCAAACCTTCAAAGGCAGGGGGTATCTGACTTTCCAAACTACCCTTGCCCCTCTTGGCAGCAGACATGCAGGCCATATTAAACTATTTGCCCTTTTAAATAATGATGGTTTTTCAAGGTCCTCTTTCCTTGGTGGGTTATGTGCTTTTTTTCCTCTCTTCATGTATCTGGCAATTTTTGGAGAGAAGGCCCACAGCTTTCTGAAATGTATAAAAGGCAGTCAATGACTACCCCAATTAGAAAAGAAACGGAGGGCCCTGGCTGGTGTGGCTCAGTGGATTGAATGCCTGACTGTGAACCAGAGGGTCACTGGTTTGATTCCCAGTCGGGGCACATGCCTGGGTTGTGGGCCAGGTCCCCTGTTGGAGGTGTACAAGAGGCAACCACACATCAATGTTTCTCTCCCTCTCTGTCTCCCTCCCTTCTCCTCTCTCTAAAAATAATCAACAAAATCTTTTTTTAAAAAAAGGAAAGAAACTGAGCAACAGGTGAAAGTGACATCTAAACAACTCAGAGCTGAATTCCACCAAAATAATCTGTCAGCAAAGGGCAGCTTGAGGTTGGGCAAAAAAGCTCAGTAAAGATTGCTGAAGAAATGAATGAATCTGAATACTTGAAGTCACTGCTCTGTGGTCCTGTGAAAATGATCAAATAGTAACAGTCCACATTTGGGTCTAATCAGGTTATTTATTAAAAGCTGAACTGAAGACACTGAACACCTATTTATATTATATCTATCAGAGGAGAGCACACACACAAAAAGGTTAAAAAAGAATCCACAAAGAATCAGGGGTTAAAGGTAACAAAATAACATTGAAAAGGGATATATCCAGTGCTCAACATAAGACGGGGGTCCGGGTGACATGGTTTAACTCAAATTAAAAACACATGCATTCTTATAGTTTTATGACACAGAATCTAAAGGGAAACTTTGGAAAGAAAAATCACCCTGCTGAAGTAACAGGGGTGTTTAATATGTTTTTTCTTCTCTAGCTCATTGAGAGCAGTGGAAGGAAGGAAAGAAGGAAGAAGTCAGTCATTACTGCCTAGTTTTCCTAGGTTTCTGGCCTACAGAAAGAAAGGGAATGATAGCGAACCTATCTACTATACCACTTAAGTATTCACAGAATCACATAAAGCTGGAAAGAACCTTAAAAATCACTGAGCCCAAACTCCATATTTTTACAGAGGAGGGAACAGGAAACCAGAGAAGTTAAATGACCTATACAAGGTCATATGCCAACTTGGTAACAAGATACAGTTTATAAGCCATATCTTTTGACAGGTAGTTGTTCTTTCTATTGTATCATATCGGGTCAGGGGAAATGTACTTCATTTTACTCAGGACGCCCAGCACTGCTTTAACCTCTGGCAGTCTCCTGCACAGACAGATAATCCAATGGGCTATGCCGAACTCGTTCAATACATACTAGGAAATAGTTGGTATATTCAGAGCTAGGTTTATATATAATTAAAAGAGACAGGACAGACATGTTACTATGAAATTCGTGGAATAATAACAGTTACTATAACTTGAGTGCTACTACTTCAGTTGTGTTAAGACACTGGAATAATTACTTTTAAAAATCATGCTATATTTAATAGTGCATCCTTAATTTACAGATGAGAAAACTAAGGCAAAGATAGGTTGAATAACCTGTCCTAGATCAGAGTGTTTATAAATTGCAGATCCAGCCCTGGCTAGTGTGGCTTGGTTGGGCATCTTCCTGCACAGTGAAAAGTCGCCGGTTCAATTCCCATTCAGGGCACATGCCTGTGTTGTGGGCCTGGTCCCCAGCTGGGTGTGTGTGAAATGCAATTGATAGATGTTTCTCTCACACATCAATGTTTCTCTCCCTCTTGTTCTCCCTCCCTTCCCCTCTCTCTAAAAATAAATAAAATCTTAAAAAAAAAAAAGACCCAAAATTTGAGCCTATTCCTATGATTTGAAATCATATACCTGGAATGAAAACACTGAAGTGTCTCCCCACCAAAAGGAATATATCACAGAAGTCCCAAAACTGGAATAATGAAGACATCCTTGAGATGATCTCTGTCCACCTCTCTCATTACACGTATGAGGGAACAGAGCAAGGATCAGATGATGAGTGTCCTGTCTATGAAGCCATTCAGTTTTCCTATATACACACTGCCACACAAGCTTGCAAAATCTATTGAGACTTGTGGTAGAAGAAACACAAGCTCAGCATTCCCTCTTTCCTCCTCTGGTTTAAGGCATTCACAATGACTGCCGGAGAAATAAGTTGTTCACAACGATGCTCTTCCTCAGGATACAATGGTGGGGTAGGTAAAAAGTAGACCACCAACCCACCCACTCACTATTTACTGAGTTTCTAATATGTCCCAAGTGTCAAGACTGCTTACCAAGAAACAGTTGATACCAAGGATTAGGCCATGACAGAGGCAGCAGAAGATGCCACACTGAGTGGGCAGAGGAAGACTCCTAGAGATTGGTCAACATTATCAGTCTTAAAGAATGAATAACTGGCCAGAGGAACATGCATCAAGCAGAGCTGTGGGGTAGTTTAGTGATGCTCCCAATGTTCAGAATGATATTGCTGTGGCATTCGAGAGGGGGAGCAGAAGCAAAGTTATTCACACATGCCCTGGCAGGGAACTGGAGTTCCTTCAGAGAACCACAGCCCAGGATATATGAGAGCTCTCCCTGGGGAGAGAACAATACTAAGTCTTTCTACTACACTCACTTCTAAGTCAGAAAAGGAACTGGCTTAGGAAAAGACAACTTCTTTCTTTCCCCGAATAATTTATTTTTATATTTTCACAGATATCAAAGAAGGTGATAACATTCAAACTCTCTACTATCACAAATGCAGCTTTTTTACGTTATCATTCGGATTTCTTTTTAATTAAAATTAGGATCTACTTGAGAACCATTATCATAGCTTTCTTCTTTCCTTTGTCAATATCTAATCATCAAACCTCTGCCAAGAAATTCAAAGGGAGCTGAAAGAGTAAAAGGTTGGCACTTTTACAATTCATCTGCACTTTACAAAAATCTTTAACTTTGTAGTATGCACATCACACATATGCATATAATACACGAACACTAGGCAACAGGGACTGCAGGCCTCTCTGTTACTGAGACAACTTCTGAACCAAGAGTATAGAGGGTAAAAGGGAGACAAGAGATATTTGATTGGCAGGACAGGTCACAATTAGTTGGCAGAAGAAAAATAGAACTTGTCTCAATGAAAGACTGGAATTGAAATGCTTAACGTATTCTTTAAAAAAAAAATTGTTCTGACATCCAAAGAAGACTAATCAAATTGGCCTCCTCCCTCAGTCCCTGAAAAGGAGAGAGGAAATGGTGGAGTACTAAGTGCCAGCTCCACCCTTAATTAAGCGGAGTGACCTTGTCCTTACTTAGTCTCAGTGTTCTCACTTGTTAGGTAGTGACAACTGCCCTCCTCACATCACAACACTATAGCAAACATTGGGGTGGGGGAAGCATGTGAGAATACTCTGAAAAGTATGTATTATTAAACAAATTAATACTTTTAGAGCAGCGATTTTCAACCTTTTTCATCTCATGGCACACATAAACTAATTACTAATATTCTGTGGCACATCGGAAAAATGTAGTTTTTTGCTAATCTAACAAAAAATAAGTATAATTTTGATTTATTCACACCAGATGGCTATCGTGTTGGCTGTTGTCTTTTTTAAGTTTGACAATCAAAGGAAAAGAGAACAGTGCCCCTGACCAGCCAGGTTTTACATGTTTTAAAAATTGTTGTGGCACACCAGTTGAAAATCTCTGTTTTAGAGGATCAACATCCTGTAAGTTTTAGTATATTTAGCTATGGTCTAAAACACAGCCTGAAAAAGGCCACAGTGGTAACAAGAGATACCTGTTAGGCCTCTTGAAAAAAAATTTTAATTTATATTTTTACATTCTCAGCTGAGGATGTATTTATTGATTTTAGAGAGAAAGGAAAGTGGGGAGAGAGAGGGAGAAACACTGATGTGAGAGTGAGGCATCGATCAGTTCATGCCCCAAGTGAGGATCGAACCCACAATCTTTTGGTGTATGGGACAACTCTCCAAGTAACTAAGCCACCTAGCCAGGGCTCTCTTGGAACTATTTTTAGGAACTTTAGTTACCAGGCAAATGCAGAGTAACTATACTTAAGATAAAAGGGCACTACAAGAAAAACAATATGGATAAATACAATTCGAGAATAGTTTTGATTCTAATGAGAATGGCAGGAAGAAGGATCAGCCAGGAGGGGTAGGAAGGAGGGCCTGCATCTCCCCAGGACATGGTTCTGACTGAAGTTGGTGAAGCATGAACAGACAGCAGCTGGGAATTCAGGAAGGAAGTAAATCAAGCTGCTGTTATTCATGCTCCCGGAAAGCTACAGCATGGATGGCAACAAGTGACAGTTACATGAAAGGAGAAATTGCATTCCTTACTGATTTTTTCCATTGTCATTTCAGCAATTTCTTTTCCCACCACTGCCAGCCCCACTGACACTAACTTGTAAATGAGGCATCAGGGTGGCATGGGAGTTCTCTCTCTGGATGCCACTGTGAATAAATACCCATCCCACCGAAAAGGGACTGCTGACTCCTAAACCACGGTAATGACTTTTCATCAGTGTTCCCTCAGTTTCTACCTTCTGCCTCCTCCAATTCTGCTGCCAACTAACATCTCTTACTTGGAGGCTGTGCAATGCCTCCTGCCCTCTGCGCCCCCATCACCACCACTGGGAGCATCTGGAAAACTGTAGGAGAGGTTTATTGATTTCCCAATGTTTCTAACGGTAGAGGGTGCCAAGGCATTCGTGAGAGGAGGCTAAGGCAAGGAGGAATGTTCCACCCAAAATGCCACTATTGACTGCCTCCTGTTGAGAAATAGGTAATTTAGTCTTACCTCCCAGGACCCCCTCACCCATCATCTACACCCATCCAAAGCAAACAACTTGCAGCACCCTATACATGCTTTGTGTTTTGCATTTGTTTCAAATCTAGCTGCCCCTCACTCAGGTCAGAACATAAGGATTTTGGCCTTAGGCTGTTGAACTACTTAGAGAAAAACAGATCAAATAAAATACAATCATCAGAATAAGTTATAAAGTAACTAATTTGACTTGAGGTTCTAAGAAGGAAAACATGCTCTACTCTGAGGTTTTCTATAGATTCCAAGAGGTCACAGTGTCATTTGAATTGGTGCTTACAGTAGCTCTGGCTCTGAGTTGGAGCAAGTAGTTAAAAGAGGTGAGAAAGTGAAGATCATGTCATGCCCAAGTGTAAATTGTAGAGCCAAAGGCCATGAGATGAAGTCCCTGCTTTACTACCCAATACAGTCTGTGACCAAAATGGAAAAATACTTCATTTCTTTGTGCCTCTGTTGCCTCATCTGTAAAATGAGAAGGTGGATAGTTTTTAACACTTGCTCCAGGAAGGCTGTCAGAAGTTGCCTGCAAGACGGGAGGAAGAATGAATGAATGCACGGGGCTTAGTCGTCACTACCCACACCATAACCTAACCTTCCAGGACTGATATATGCTAGCCAGTACAAGGTTAAGAAAAAAAACTCGCACATTAAAAGCAATAAATAAACACACACAGGAGATCTGGGGATCCATAAAGCTAGACAAACCATACAAGCCCCACCTACTGTTTGCCAATGGGCTTGTTTACATTTAATACAGATTACTCTTTGCCACTGGAGAAATCTGCTCTGTAGTTTTATGGATGGATGCTACTTTTTGCCAGAGATCTGAGAGCACAGCAGTGGAAATGCAACAACTCTTTGCACGTGTCAAGAGGAATATACACTTATGTACAAGGAGGTTGGTTTTGTTCAGCCTCAACTAAGATCATGTATTCTTTAGCAAATGCTTCTTTGTTTGATTTGCAGTCAGTTTGCTTACACAGCCCTATTTGGGTATCAAGGCTTAATTTATTTGAATATATTCATTCCCTTTCCACATCTTCCTTCCAGCACAGCAATTCCAAGTAGTGAGAGAATCCATCATACTCCTTTATGCAAAGAGTACTTCAGCTTTACATTAAAACTCTCTGGAATTACTTTTTCTTTTTAATAACGATGAGAAAGGCATAAATTATGTGCACCAATGTAGTTATGCTACTTTTTTACTCTCTTAATAATTTCTAAGAGCTATGCAAAATGGTCTTTAATATGCTCACTGGATTAGATCACTGCAACTCACAGGTTATATGTTGAGAATGGTCAGGCCCATCAGCTCTCAAAGATGATGGTAAGATACCCTTCTGTCTCCAAAGGGCAAAACAGTTGTTACAGAAGGTTTTGTTGTTTGTTGATTTAACCTAGCTTGGTAAGATATATACCAGCTTTCTTCTAAGTAGGTCTCAAAGGCCTGGAAAGGGAGAGGACACTGGCATTTGAATTGATTTATTTTGGTTGAGAATGGACACACAGGAAATGGTAGAGAAATTTGTTCCAACCCCAGCAATCTTTCTGCTTTCACAAGCCCATAAAGATACTAAAAATGAAGCATCAGAACAAACAGAAGCTGATGATGCCAATAGAAGAAAATGAGGCTGATTGGACAATTTCACATGGCAAAAGTGGTATTTAAATTTTGGTTGTTTTGGTTTTAGGTTTTGCTTTCTTCCCCCCTTTCTTGAAAACAAGTGCTTTTGCACGTGTTTGGTACAGTGGCAAACACTCAATCAAAGAATTTAATTTTATTTGTTTTGCTATCATCCTAAGGTTTCTTCTATTCTCATGTTTTAGCTTTTTTTGCAAGCAGCTCAAAATGACGATGCCTCACTATGTAGCTCCATTTGTGTTTTAAGAAAAGGAAAGAAAAAACATTTATAAGTAAACACCATTTGTAGTTGCTGGATAATAAAAAATACCATTGACCGACTAAAACAAGATCATTTAGGTAATGTGATAAAAAACTTCATGTTCCTGACCATGGACATGAACAATGTTGGGGATTTCCTGAGGAAGTGGGGGGTGCTGGGTGGAGGGCAGCAAAGGGGGAAAATCAGGACAACTCTAATAGCATAATCAATAAAATATAGTTGAAAAATATTTAAGTGGGGAAAAATCTCCATGCTCCTTAATTACCGAAGGTGTAATTTAATTCTGCAAAGCAGATACATACACACATATATGAATGTATATTATCCACAAATATAATAATTATCTAGAAATAAAGCTATGCCTGTTAAAGAAAAAACAACCCAGAAGACCCACATGTGTGCAAGTTGATGTGGTCTGAAAGAATGGGGATGCATTTATGGTTTGAGGCACCTCTGCCAGGAACCTACTAATGCTTCCCAAGTCCTTCTGGGACAGAAAGCACACACTTGCCATGAGAAAACTTCCCAAGACCTGACTTCTGCTGGGTTCCCATAAACTTCATCCCAGGATGTTCCAGGGTAGCTGGCAGGCTAGCGTCGAGCCTCTCAGAGCTGAGCTCTCATTCCGCTTTTTCTGTAGCACTGCAGTATCTGATACAATCCCTCAGAGGCTCTCGGAGTTTGGCCCTAATCTCCCTCCTAAAATATAACTCAGAGAAGATCTGAATATAGATGGCAACCTGGTCCATTTTTCTGTACAGATCAACACAGAAGGTTCCTGGTGAATACAGATTTAATGTCTACCTTCTCAGCAACTGATGCCCCTGGAGCTGTAGAATACAGTTAAATGGTATAAGTCATATTACCAAGCTGATTTCATTCCATTATTAATTCATCTTTATTTAACCTCAGCTGGGGCCTCAAAAAACAAAACAAAACCAAAACCCCAAACACTACTACACTGCTCAGCAGAACTTCTATAACCCATCGCATTTTCTAGATAACTGTAATAAAACACTTTCTTTCTTCTTAATCAGGAGCAGTACCACCCGCAAAGGGAATCTGAAAATACAGAGGGACCAACGTTGGTGGCTACAATGGCTGAAAGGAGGGGCACTCCTATTGCTAATCTGGGCACACTCTTCTGTTGGTTGATGTTTGTCAAGTACTGAGGATGAAACACAAATCTACATTCACAATGTGACTGCCAACACACCTTTCTAGATCTCTATATCACAGGGGAATGTTGTGGTTATTCATTAGAATTCATTCATTCAGCAAATATTTACCAAGGACCTACTGTGTGCTGAGCATAGCTGTACTTGCTGGAGACAGAATGTCATAGAGGGGTAGAGAGGTACTTGTACGGAAAGCCACTGAAAGAATGGCATCCAGTGATGGATACATATATAGACAGCTACATGTGTAGGAATGTGCAGACAAAAATGACTACAATGTAGTCTGCCAGGGAAAAACTCACCATGACCATGAAGATCTGGCTAGCATGTTGCAGAGTCCCAAGGGCCACTGCCAGCTGATGTCTAGATACCGTTTATCACATTTCCTCACAGAAGAAAAACGGAGCATGTGGCAATGCCTGGGGAAACTCTGGAGGGAATCACTCCCACCTTCTCCTGAGCTCGTGGGCTGCTGGTATTATAAATCACTAACATTCTAGGATGGTGTTAAATTAGCCAATTTAACAACAACAACAACAACAACAACAACAACAACAAGCCCCACACAAATGTAGCTTCCAATGGCATACTCATTTTTATTAATTGGTTAATTTAACACTGCCTTAGAACGGTAATAAGAGCAGCAATCAGCGAACATGCCAGCACACTGCATGTTCTCTCCATATCTATACCCTCTACTCTCATCTCTGGTCCTATTTCCTGTGTATGCAGAGAATCCAGGTGGCCAGGAAGTCCCGGGGTCTAGCCCAGTCCTCTTCCTGATGCCTTTTGAATGCTGACGAAGAGTCTGCTCTTCTGTACCACTCCCCGTCTATGCATTCTGCACAGGCCTGGGGGGAAGGCAGGCGAGGCAACGGCCAATGCATGAGCAGACACAGTTCCATAGAGAAGGAGTACGCACTTCAGATACATAAAGACTGATGAAAATGAGGTGAAAGAGTCAATCTAAGATGATGTGTTATATTTATCCAGCGGCTTTACATAGAGGCTTGAACCTCTATGGGGAATCTGAACCCCAGTCTTCATCAGACTCAATTATTAACATGTTTGCCAACCCTGACACCCAGAGGTAAAGGGTTCAAGGTTAGTACTAGTTCTGCGTCTCAGGGCCAAATGCATGGTTAGGCACTGCAAGCCCTGAGTAACTCTAGCAGTGCTATTTATATAGGCAAATGGTCTCAGTTTCCTCACTTGTGAAACAGATAAAATTTAAAATGCCTTGCATGTATTAAATCAGAGCATTTACTACAAAGCATCTAACAGTGTTGGTGAACAGTTAAGTGCCTATTAAAGTAATGCACAAGAGTTAACTATCTGGTCCTAAACCCCTGGGCAGTAAGAACCAGTGTGATCTGAGAGGAAGTGTCCAATAGGTAACCTGAATCTTGAACCGTACTGGCCCTGTAATACTGGTCTTCCAGCAGATTCTCCTGGAACCAGTTGGGGCACATAATTCACCCCATACCCTCATGCCCCCTAGCCTTCAACACAGATCCCTGTACCAGCTGAAGAAGCAGATGAACACACGCTGATCACATTAACTGTAGCCATTTGCTCATCACACAATTCTTAGGCTAAAGAATCCTAAGCAATTCTGCTCTGGATGATCTGGAACCTCTACTGAATAGCCAAGACTGGCAAGGATAGACCCACAAGCTCATTGCTGTTTAAAAGGTATGTACAAAGTGGAATAGAAATAACAGCCTCCCAAGAAACTCAATAGTCAGAAACAAACTTAGGAGGTCATGGTCTCAGTGCCTGTTTTAAATGGACAAAGAAATGAGTTACAGTTCATCAAAGGCATTCTCACAGTGGTATGGCCTTCTAACTGGCTACATAGGACCAGTGGCTCAAAAACATTGGGCTCTCTACCGGATGCTGAGAACCTTGGCACCAGAGGACATGAGTTAGTGTATTAAACTGGCTCCCAACATGATGTCACCGTGGTTCTAACAACATCACCCTGTATTCCCTTGTCTCAGAAACAGGAGGGACAACATGGCAACATGGGCTTGTTTTCTTAGAAGCTGGAGATAGGACTATAGGATCATGAAATTTTAATAATTTGCAGTTCCCCTGGCCATGGAACAATGAATAGCAGACTGGTAAATGCATATAGAAACCCAGGATACAGAAAGTCTAGGGTAGGATTCTTTGTTTAGGGAAATGGTCCTTACTGATTAAAGGACCACTGTGAACTAGACAATATCCTAGGTGCTGGGTTTCACTCTATGGTAGTGAATGAAGCAGACGGGAACTGCTGCCTTCATGTGCCTCATATTCTAGGTAAAAGAAAAAGATAATAAACAAGTAAATTGTAAGTGTGAGAGAAGCTGAGTGATATGCAGTAAAGTAAGGGACACAGAGAGAAGACAGGAAAAAAATGCACCCCCCCACACACACACCATCAAAGTGCCTGATCTGGCACACTCAGGCCTAAGATGGTGAGATGACTTGTCCTAAATTGTGGTTTGTTCCTGTCCTGGAAACCCAGCACTGGCATACCAGGAAACAGTCCTCAGGACTCTAAATGAAGCTTCAGGCCCTCCACTGAGCTTTCCTGACCACTCTTTCTCACATGAACTTCCACAGATGTTCTGTAACCTCACCCTCGCCATCTCACAATTTAATCAGATTTAATAAGTATGCTGTGCTCCCTAACGTGGACTTGTCACTCCTATGGATGCCACCGTCTGATGAATCCTTCATAGCTGTACTACACACAGTGGTGCAATCGGAGCAAGTGGCACACCTGGGCCAGGTTTTCAGGGAGCACGTACAATCATGGAGGAGGGACATGTGGCTGAGACCTGGCAGGTGATTACTGTATGAAAATCATTGCGCGCTGCTCCATTCGTTCAGCAAACATGGACTGCATACTGCTCTGTGCTGGACACTGGGCTAAGGACTGGGCATCCAGAAATGAACAAGGAGCACACAGGCTGGTGAGAAAGACAAATATGTACACAGATAATCGGTATGTTAATCTGAGGTTTCTCTGGGAGCACATACCTGAGCCAGGCTCCTAGGGGTGAAGGGGTGATGATAGAAGGAAGAAGGGCCCGAGGACTCTGAGCTGAGAGAACAGAGTACGTAAAATCCTCGAGGCCAGCCTGGTTGGGTCTGGACACTTCAATGCCCCTGTTCAGGAGAGGGCTTGGTGAAGGTACAGAGTGGGGAAGCCACGAAGATGAACAGGGCTCAGATCATGGAAGACCAGAAATGCCTTATTTGGAAGGCAATGGAACCACTAAGAAGTTATAAGCAGGTGAATGACCTGAGCACATGCACATTTTACAGAAGATCTCTCTGGCATATGAAAGCAGAAGGGCAAGGAGGACAGAAGTAGGAAGACTGATTAGGAGACTGGAATCCTGTCTGGAGAGAAAAATTAGAACAAACAGATTCTACAAACATTATGGACACTGATAATATGCCCAAGAAATGGGTGGTGCTTTTCCCTAAAAGGCCAGGTCTCAGAAATGCAAAAGGAGCCCTAAGTTTCTGTTCAAGCACAAATCCCAAGGGCCAGTACCAAGGACAATATAACAACAGAACTCAGCCTGTCTTTTATGCAGCTCTCTCTCCATTCAGTTTTCTATTTTTAATCTCCTTTAAATTTACCAGTCTTGTATTTTAAGGGCAGAGAAACAGACGAGTTAATCCAAGTTACTGAGGACTCTTGCATAAGTTCTGGAGATCAAACCAGGTCCTTCCTGGCTCTCAGAGTGGGCAGGAAACAGGCTGAGAACACAGTAGGAAAGAGTTACACGTAAAGGTTGGAGATTGTTTAGAGGATGGAAGTAGAAGCGATTACTCATTTTTAATTTTTCTATTTCTACATATTCATTAGTAATTGTGTATTTAACACACACACACACACACACACACAAAGTTTCCTTTTAAAAACAAATCTATAGTTTGAAAAAAAAGGAAGGGAGGGCATGCCAAGAAGCAGGTCAAAACATGCCACCCGAGGAGAGCTTATTAGGAACCGCATTTCCCTCTTTCCTGTTTCAATCCTAGACAATTCTCCACCCAAGTCTCCCTCATCTGTACAATCACGTGCCACCCTTCCCCAGCTCGCTCGCAGGGGGTGAAGTGGCTCTGCACACCGACAGTCCAGTGACCAGGCAGCATGAGTTACGGGCGTGCTCTCATCACTCTCTCAAGATAAGGCACAGCTCTTCGAGGGAGATGGGAGCAGATATATATCAGCACCCTCGTGACAGAGATAAATGTCATAACTCTAGTCCCTGCCCATAAATACACGGCGGCAGGAACAACCTTAAACAGCCCACTGTGCCCAGAAGAAGCAGGATTTAGTGGGTCTCCTTACTTGATCATGTGCTGAGAAGTGCTTTTAGGAGGGTGTTAAATAGGCACATTACGCAAGCTTGTGGACCCAAAATAAATGAGGCAGTCTCGTTATATGGACGCCACCCACACGAGGAGGCTGCGTGTACCCTGCTTGACAAGAAAGGAGAGGGAGAGAATTTTCGGAGCGACCATTCTGGAGCCAGTATCCTTCAAACCAGCACCAGCTTGGGCGGCAGGAGGGCAGGGGAGGAGATTCTGGATCAGCAGGATCCCACTGCAGATTCCAGGGCTGCTCATTCTAAACAACAGCACATGCTACCTCTGCTCTTACTCTGCTGCCTGTCATCTTCCTAGAGACTTACAATTCCTTCAGTGTAACTGGTGGGCTCCTTCCTGGTGCAACACCCTTTATGATAATGGTGGTGGTTATGTTTTAACCACCCCCCATCATCTGCTCCTGCCTCTAAGTCCAGGCCATCAGTTTAGCATTTCATACAAAGCTCTGCTCCTAAACAAGCAATGGACTCATCTTTTCAAATCAATGAAGCTCTCCAGCTCCCCAGAGAGATATTTATTAACTATCAATCATGTGCATTATTTTACAATATAATTGCTCTGGTGATTAATCTTGAAGAAGTATTGCTCTCCAGCTAGGGGGTGGGCAGGTTAGGGGTGGAGGGATCGAGCGAAAGGGACAAAGGACTCATGGACATGGACAACAGTATGGTGATGGGAGCGGGGAGGAAGGGGGTATAAAGGGACTAAATGATAATGGGAAAAAATACAATAAAGATTTAAATTAAATTTAAAATATCAATTGAAACTTCATCTAAATGTAATTTGCTGACTTATATCCACATTACTAAGTGCTAATTCTAAAAAAAGTAAATAAAGTTTGCTCCCCAGATCCTAACTTTTGCTTTTAAAAACAGAAAGCTCTCAGAGAATGGTCACATGGATGCTGAACTTCCAAAGGAAGAGAGACAGAGCCAAAGACCTAAGAGATTGAAGGATGAGATGAATCTTCTCCATCTCTCTCTCAACCCCTTGTTTCAGGTGACCCGCAGAGCCACTGTCTGATCATGGAAAAGAAGAAATCAAGCAGAAATGGATGCCTAACAATCTTCCTTGAATGGGTGATAACAATGGCTCCTATTCTCATGAGACTCACAAGGTGAATTGTGGGGAGTGAAGATATGTATTTCCACAAGTCACATCTTTAGTACTGCACACGAACACAAAACCCACCGACAGCCCCCTAAAGGAGTGCTTTTCTCTTGTTCACTGCCGTGTCCCAGAGCACTGCATGTCCCAGAGCAGTGCACACAGGTTCCGCCACTCACTCCATTGAGAAGCACTCACCTACCTGCACTTTCTGGTCTGCGTCCATCAGCCAACCCTCTTTGCTCACACCACCAAGAAGTATTACAGGACAGTGGATTTTTAAGTCAATCCAATTTCCCAAACCTGTCCGATTTTACACATTGCTTCACAATAATCTCATTAAAAATAAGTAGCAACATTTATTGCTTCAATTTTATTACCTCTGCCCTCTACTCTATGGTGGAGGAAGAACAGTGAAAAGGCTAAGATAAGAGTAGCAGTGGGAGAGAGGAGAGAAGAAGTGATAACTGCCAAACTGGATAAGCAGCTTCTGAATAAATGAAAATTAACAACACCGTTTCCCCCAACAGGTCCAAATCTAAGTGGGAAGGATACACACTGATGGGATGAGGGGAAAAATTTCATTCGATTCAAAACATTTACAACTTTTTCCTTGATATTTCACTTACTGTCCCAAAGAGAATCATTATGACAATGAATTAAATAAAAGGCAGGTTGAGAGAGTTAAGGGAGAGTTCACTGAGTAATCCATGCAAAAGCAGTGAGCACGGACGTTGGTTCAGAAGCCCTAAGAGAGACATTAATCCCCTGCCTGCCCTCCTTGCCTGTCAGAGGGAACAAGGAGAGGAAAAGAAATTTAGGAGAAGGAAAAAAAAAAAATAGTTGGAATAAATACAGAGGAAATGCAACTGAAACTATGTAAGACTGGAAGAGGAACTGTTAAATGAGAAGAGTGTGTGGCTGGTGAAGCTGGAGGGAGAAAAATCCACCGGGAGGGAAGAGAGCCTTCCAGCACATGGCCCTCCAATCACTCAGCAGACCTCTGGGGCCAGGAGTGAGGAAACACGGGAGGAGTCACACGCCTTATCGCAGGCATTTTCTTCCCTTTTAATTGTGTGCTTTTCTGGTGTTAGTCACCCATAATTGGGAAAAAGGTCAAGAATATATTGATAAAGATGTTTTACTAGCATCTACATAAATAAAAATGTTCTAATTAATTACTGGCCTCAAAATATTGGGTTTCTGACACTTTCAATTTTGATAAGCAGCTTCAGAAAAAAATCTGGATTGCTGTAGACTGTCATGTCAACAATGAGTTACTAGCACAGAAAGCTAGAGCAAATAGCCATAAAAATCTAACATAGCTGCTTTCTGTGGTGGCTGATGGATCTGCTCAGGAATCTCCAGAGGCTGCTAAGGCCATGGGGTCTGAAAAAAATGAGGAAAGCTGAGAGTTCTTAATTTTCAGCCTGGAGCTAATAGTCTTGGTGAAGTTTGCTCTCTCCTGTTCTTGAGCTTGTTCTGTCAATTTGTACCCTCTGTGGCTGCTGCCTGCCCTTTGAAAATCAGTGATGATCTCTATTCATATATAGCTCTGGTTCCTGGAGGTAGAATATACTCTTAGAATGAATAATGCATTCATGGCTCAATAGTAAATGAAATTTCCACTTATTCAGCACATATTTATTGAATGACCACTATGTGCCAGGGACTGTGCTAAGTACTGGGGATGCAACAGAGACCAGCAACACAAACTCTTGAACAGTTTACAGTCTACTAGAGAAGACTTACATTCAATGAGAAATGCAAGGAAGCATATAAAGTTGAGAACTGCAGAAAACTCTGGGAACAAATATAACGTAGGGGAAGGGCTTACTCTAGTCCAGTGGTCAAAGCTCCCTGGGAAAACGGGAGAAACTGAGAAAGGAAGGTTGAAAAGAAGCTAGCTACTTCAATGCAGCTAATGTGGATTTTCCAACAGGCAGGCCAAATAAAGATGAAAGGATCCTCTGGTAGAGAAAGTAGTTTTTTTTTTTTTCCCCCAGTAATACAAGACAACACCTGAGGCCATATGCTGAAGTTGCCACACTCACTACTAAGGAGGGGACCAGGACCGGTGAAAGGCCCATTGGTCTAGGGCAAGTTCTTTAACCAATTCAGCCCCACATTTCCATTTTCCACTTTTAACCATCACATTCCGTTCCAAACAAATTAACTTCACAGCCTAGAAGGAATTCCTTTTCAGATGCAGAATCTCTCTATTTTAAAAGTCTGTAACCTTATACACAACTAACATTTAACCGGCATCCTACCACTGCTATGAAAACATTGCTTGGGTACCCTTCAGGGTGGGCTAATTTTCCCACTGAACTCTAACACAGAGAAGACCAGGGTACAGGGATGAAGACTGAAAACATCCATTACAGCTCCATAAGATGTGGCCACAATGACAGATGGGCCTAAGATGATCCACTAAGGACCCCGCACCTCTCAACAAGCAAGGGCTAATGTGAGCAGGAGGAAGGAGAACAGAACAGTAAAATATAGTTCTAGTTTCATGGATGGAAAGGAAAGCCAAGGACAGTGCTGGTTGAAGTACAGCACTGCCCTAAAATGTCATAAGGCTGAGGCCTCCCCAAATGATGGCCATTTATGTAGCTAGAATTCAAGTCATGCATCAAATCAGGACACAAAATAGCCACTTAGGGTTTTGCCTGTCACTGGTTTCTTTAAGAAGCACCTCATAGGGATGATGTGCTGATCACACACCACCACCATTCTATCCCCGCTCCAGTAATAGGGCAACAGAGTTTCACATATCTAGCAAGTGGTGGGGAGCCTAAACCCAGACTAGATGGAATTGGCTCTAAAATCTGCTTTTTTTTTAGCTGCTAAGGCTTTGTATGTGCACTGGGTATTTCCTAATTTCCAAGCGAGGGGTAAAAAAGAGGGAAGGAAGGTGCTCTAGGTCATTCTCACTGGAACGAGTAGTCTGCCAATCAGCAGCACTGGCATCAATCACCTGGAAACTTGTTAGAACTGCAAAATCTCTGGTCTTAATTGAGACCTACTGAGCAAGCTTGAGACACCATGCTAGAACTCACTGGGAGTGATGAGCTTTCAGAAAAACCTGAAAGTGCCAGGGAACCATCCCACAACTCTAAGGAAACATTACTGCCCACAGCAACAAGTAGTCAGTACCAGCCAGCTCACATCCAGGTCCTGGGGATTATGGGCCCTCTAAGACTTCTGCTCTAGACTGTGAATCAAGAATTTCTGACCCAGCATTCCAATTTTTTTTTTTAAGTGCAGCGAGAGGAGGAAGAACAAGAGGGATGGGGAAGGATAAGTAAGCACTCTTTATCTTCTATTCAGCATAAAACTAGGCCCACCAAATAACAAGGGGGAAAAAAAGGTGATGGAGCACCAAACACAGCTGGCGATTACCGCTGACAAAGGCTGAGGGAAGCACCTTTTTCTTCTTTAGAGAATCTAACCCACGCTTAACCCTGAACTGGGGCCAAATCTTGAGCAGGGAGGGAGCTTGGTTTAAAACAGGAATTTCTTTCTCAGATGAAGTTCAAAACAAGTAACAATGACTTCTGAGCTACTTGTATAAAGGGTGCTTTCTTTCTTTTTTTTAAATTCAAGATTCCATACACAGGCACATGCTATAGATGAGATGTTTTTTGGCCCCCCCAAACACAACAACAACAAAAAAAGAAACCCACATAGTCTCTCTCTCTTTTTTTGGTTCTTAAATGCTGCTGGGACAGTGATTCAGTTTCGAATGCAATAGTTAAAGCTGCACAGTTAGTTTCTCACTGTGTATGCACATCTCACATCCTTTCAAACACTGAGAGATTAAAATCCACCTCTTCTAAACATGGCTCATTAAAGGCAATCTTCCTGTTAAGTATTGAACTTGAACTGCTTTGAAGGTTGATAAAAATAAAGGTCAAACTGTTTTACTTTCTTCTTAAGGATTTAGGGAAAACAAACTTCCATGAGGGAAAGAGGTGGAAGAAGTGTATGAGCACACAGCATTACTATCCCCAGTGATTGGAGAGAGAATCGAGTTTCATTTATTTGCCAGCTCCCTGTCTTATCATCCCTCCCCTTCAAATCTCTTCACATTTGCATTGTTCATGTAAAATGAGTCAGGGAATGCAAAAGTTAAAGTTCTCATAGCAACTGCGAACAATCCCACACCATACATAAGCAGTATTGGCAGTTACTAATTGGGCTGTTGCTAAAGGTGAATCCTTAATATACCTCATGTGTGAAGTGGGCGAACCAGCACTCTAACAGAATTTTAAACTTCTGTATTTCCCAACTTCTGTGTTTAGCTTTAAAAATGGGCACGTGAAGAAGAGAAATAAATCCCAGGGAAAGCCAATGCTTAGCGTATTGATTTTATAACCACACCAAGAAGAACGAGAAACATGACAGTTGGGCCACATAGGGGCCCAAGTCCTACACCGACATCTGGGAGGCATCTGAGTAAAGGGGGCACCCCAAACAAGCAGCCTGCCCCAAAGAAGCTGGTAAGACAATTCAACACAGCTTTCTGACTTCCCTCTGATGCTATCCTAGAAGCTTTTGGTCCTCATCTCGTTAGGGCCCTAACTGCTCTTCTGAGAACTGGATTGATGGCATTGCTATTAACCTTTGGGTAGCTCACCTTTGAGCTCAGGATACTTTAAAACTGAGCTCCCATCCAGTTAAGAGTGTTTATCTGATGAACTAAGGGAAGACACTGGCTGTCTTCTAAGTGTCATCTCCTACTCATACAGATTACATTTCTGTCAGGGCAAAATTTCAATCAACTCAATTTACTGATCAGCTGACTTGATTTCAAACTCAAAATTTAAAGCTAAATGAAAGCGTTCATAAGATCATGGCATTATAGGGCTTGAGAGAACCACTGCTATCATTCAATGTAATTCAAGGCCATGAAGCTAAAACCATATCCTGGAGTTAGTAATTGTGGGGTACAGCCTATCAAGTACAGGTAATAAGCCAGAGAAGGGGCAGATACCCGTGTGAGCCTGGTTAGAGGCTATATACCTGATCAGTAGCCTGGTGAGAAACAAGGTCTTCCAATTTCTTGTCCAATGAGCTTACTATCAACTTTCCTTTAAAATACTTCAAAATTCACCTTTCACCTATTTTATTCCCCTATAATTAGACTTCCTATCCCAACTCTGCTAAGTTGAGTATTTCCTGCTGCAGTGAAAGGTTACAATCTCATTTAAATCCTCTACATCATGGAAAGCAATGAGGGCAAAATGCTTGGCTAAGAAGTACAAATACTAATTAACAGGGGTATCATTAATTGTGACAATTTTTGCTGTTATAAAACCAAGGCTACTCACCAATGGATGAAAAAAACAGAACTACTGAAGTTGAAAGAAACAATGAAGACATGTATACATACCAACCAGTATTTATTTCAGTGAAAATTCAGGAAGACACAAGATGGAGAGGATGCAGAAAAGCAAATATGGTAAGAATGTGCAAAGTTGGAAAAAAAAAGAAAAAGATGAGGCTTTTAAAATTCTGTGCCATGAAATGTGAGGCACGCAGGCAGGGCCCTCCCATGACTTGCCATGCTCTTCAGTTGGCATGGTGGGAAGCCTCAGCCTTGAGAGTTTGCTTCCCATAGTGCCCAGCACTTGCAGCAGGTGAGGATTCAGGTAAATTTAGAGTTCATCAAGGAATCATTGACAGTCTCAGAGCACCTTTAAAAAAACAGAACCCAAACATGCTTGGTGGTACATATGAATGAATCATTTTGCTTTAATCTGATCCATTATTTACTGAAATATGAAAGGAAGTAAGAGTATAAAGCCCCTATCATCTCTAGGGGCAGCATGACAACCTCAGAGAGCAAACATGCAGATAGACTGAGGGGGGGCATGTTCCCAGTAGCTTCCAGACAGAGCTATAAACTACCTCATGTTAAGTGCTTTCAGTTTTGCCTCTGGAAACATCTGGGCCTGACAGAGCCCCAAAGATCTATAATGTTATCTTCTGAACCAAAAAATTCCACTGGCTTAACACTTGGCCTGAATGCTGAACCTAGCACTTGAAAGCAGGAGTTTCCCTGGAGAAGGCCAGGATATACCGTGGCCACAGGTCACCTTCCAAACAGGTAACACCACTGTGGCTGCCAGGGAACAAGTTTAGTAATTTTTTTTTAAAGTATGTCTATTTGGAATGGAAAAATTATTTTATGCTATTTATAGAGGTGAGAAACAATCTAGTAAAAATCTTCTGATTCTAAAATGACAATGATAGCAAATAGGGCAATATGTTAACAATTCAATAAAGGTAAACGCCTGTTTACACTATTTTTGTAACATCCCTGTAAATGTGTTACTTCAAAATAAAAAATTATAAGAATTAATGTTTTAAATCCCAATGACTTCTAATGCTTAAATGTAGGCTATTCTGGGGCATTTAATCACCATAATCATGATACTCTGAAAGGTACATCAGATGCAACAATCAGTTCAGGGAACCTTAGTAGAAAGCCTACAGATCTATGATGTGAACATTTCAACACCAGTTGTATGCATTATCTCTCAAAACTCTGCTACTCAAGGTGATAGGTTTAACCCTCTCAACTCCAAATTAGAAAAAAGGGTTCCCTGGTGGCTAGCAAATATTCTGTCCCTCTAACCTGTTCTCTCTATGTTATACTTAAATATCACTACACACTAGGCAAGTTGCTTGGCCTTTTATTAGTAAAGCAGCTGAATAATTTATAAGGGTTGCACAGGGCCCATTAGAAGTGCTAGAGCAGTAATAACTGGCTAAGGACATTGCTTATTCAGGGCTAAAGTTTAATTTGTCCATAAATGCCCCAGCTCATAAACCCACCCCACAAGTCTGACATGGTCTCTCCCTCGTAGCTGCAAGTCCTAGCCATGCTCTCATCTTAGATGTGTTCCTACTGGCGTCATCTAAGGGGCCAAAAAACAAATCTAAGCTCCAAAACAACAACTAAAATCTCATACTCACATCATTATAATTCCTCAAGAGGGCCACTACCATTGTCCACTTCATTAAGCAGAGAGCACTGGCAGATGCAATGAATGGAGAGGGGACTGGAGAAACAGAAGAGGTAAGACCCTGGTAACGGTATGCTCAATGTCCATCTGGGCATTGCATTCTAAATGTCAGCACATATACAACCAAGAAATTGTACTCTTCTATTCATTTAGCAAGTTCATTAACCTTCCTAAGCCTTAGTTTTCTCATCTGTGAAATGGGGATGGTAAGGTATCCACCTAATAGGGCTGAAAATCCAAATTAACTCACTTAAGTGAGTTAATCCATAGCATATAATACACATTAAGTAACAGCTATTATTATTAGAGACTCAGACCTGGAAAGAAACCTAGAGAAACTTAATTCAACTCTCTCTATGAAAACATTTAAGGCCCAGAGAGGCTATGTGACTTCAGGAAGAGTTCCAGGTTTTAATCCCAAGCAGAGTTTGGGCCAGTTTGCCATTTTAGGGCCTCTGTGGCTCTAGCACTTTCTCCATGGGAACGGTCTTGTCACTTTGCTTTCTGAATTTTAAAATAAGCCAAGTGTTAGCCCAGAATCAGTGTTCAGTCATTCATCCAAGAACTATCCAGTGAATGCTGACTCTGGGTCAGGCACCAATCCAGGGTTCAGCAGTGACAGGAAAGACAATTTCCCTGCCTTCAAGCACCTTATATCCTGTTGATGCAAAGAATAAATAAAAACAAAAATAAATAAACTACATAACTTCAGAGAGTGGCAAGTGCTATAAAGAAAACAAAAAGGTGATATGAGAGAGTGATGATGGAGGCTGCAGTTGGGAGAATCAAAGTCTCTTAACAGAGGTTGTTCATTCCAGTTCCTTTGCAGTTTAATCTCTAGGAAGATGGTGTTGCAACAGTGTTTTGGTATATGCATATATGAATATGCATAACTATATGCAATAAAAAGAAATTATATAAAAAGGCATCACCCTAAAAATTTCACTTGGGCAATCTTATCAGAAATGAGCACAGTAACGATTAATGACTTTATCAGGATAGATCTTTTCTGGTTTTTGGTCTTACCTCCCCAGCTAATCTGGCACAGATGAGTGGTTAAGGCAAAAAGACATCAAGGTTCATGTCACTCTTTCAGGTGAATCCACGCCTCTACCCTCTGGAGGCTGGATTCTTAGCCCCTGGCATCTGTGCTATGTGCCACAAAATTCCTGCCCCAAGACCCAGTTCAGGGGATCAAAGAGCTATTATTAATGTCTCCATTTAAGCCAATTGAGGAAGGGGATGGTGGTAGAGGCAGGCCACTCACCCCTCCATTTAGTCACCCTCCTCCACAATGGGGCCATTGAGCAGGCACCACAATAGAGTGCTGAGAAGAAAAGGCCGAAGGAAAGCATACAGAGTCTGCTCGCACAGACACGGTCATTCATCACCAGGCAAGTGCCAATATCTGGGAACAGCGATCTCAATTTCTGCAAATCCTCCAACCTGCAACAGCTGCTGCTTACTCGAGTTTCCAATCCCAAACCCTGGCCTGGAGCCAAGTCGACATTACTTGGGTTAGAGACACGCTGGCTGCAGAGAGTAGCAACAATGGACTTCACAGCTTATAAAGCAGCTTACAAAGGGCTCCCATGTATTTCAAAAAGCACTTCAGATAGCTGGTGAGAGAAGTTATCTGCGCAAACGCATTCAAGCAGTTTATTGCTAACCCACTTAATTCAAGGTTTCTGTTGGAAGCCAACGATATAGCGGAGGAAGAAGCAGAGAACCGCAAGAGGGCTGGATGGTCTGGCAGCTGGGGGAATGCAGTCAACCTCATCTCTCCTCCTCTGGAGCACCAGCTCAGCAGGATGAGGAATGACTGGCAGCAATCAGCCCTTCACCTGGATAACAAATGTAACGATGGAGTGAAAGAGAGTCTGTGGGATTCCTCAGCTTCCATTAGCATCATTAGGTAGTGTTTATAAATGCTACTGAACAAACACTCTGAGTGCCATCTAGACGCCTGCCACCACACAACCCAAGTGCACCTTCATCTGACCATACAGGTGGCACCAGCCAACTACCTGTCTTGTTCTGTCTCACCACTCTGAAATCTCCTGGGACCCAATCACCTCCTCCACAGCCTCTATGCTTGACTTGTTATGTACAGCTTAGCTTCTAGAGAACAATTTCGCCAGGTAACAGGCACAAAGACCAAAAGAGGATAGAGACTAGAAAACAAAACAAAACAAAACACAGATTCAGGTTTAAAGGCCTGTGTTTAAGCTTGGCGCTCATGGAAGCCACCAAAGGGCACGGCAAACACAGGCTGTCATCACGGGAGAAAAGAACAGAAGAAGGGAACAGTTCTTTATCAATTTTGTCTTGCCCATTAACTTTTCAGAAGAACCTTATGAGTGCTTTTACTTATAAAAATAGCTAATGTAATGTGAGGTGGAACCCTATCTAAACTCTTAGATGGTTAAATGGAAGGATCCCTCACAGGACTGTGGGCCCCGCACAGGACTACAGACCCCATTTGGAGATCTGAATCTTGTACTGCTTGTTGTGGATTTCTTGAAAAGCTGAATCATCAGATTTCAGGGCAAGAAATTCTTACAAGACTAATAGAATCAAAGGAAATATGCAGGCTGTATCAAATGTGAAGTAGGATTTGGAAGTGTTCAAGTGATAGCATAATGAAGGGGAAAAGGTTACCAACCCTCCAGCACTCATTCCAAATGGGTAAGACCTATTCACTAAGGGAATAAAGAGGGTAGGACATGGCAGGGTTTACAGTGAGGCCAATCTCAGAAGGTCAGTGCCTTCTGTGAAGCATGAAATGGGTCAACATGAGAGTAGGCTTAGAATGCCATTACCACATCATTTCTTTTATTATTGTATAAAATGTCATGTGTGGCAATGGCACACCTAAATGGTGTCTGGTTCTAAACTGACATATTGTCTGTACTTGGACCATGAGCCTCAAAATGCACCTTTTCATATCTTAGTTATTCCAACAGCTCACTAGCAGAATGAGGACTACAAGGAAAAAGACCTTTTGTGAAAAGGGGGTGAAATAAAAATTTTTCATATCAATTGCAGAATTTTTGCTTGCTTACCCAAAATGCACATCTACTATTTCCAGCGTGATATCCCTGAATTACTCATGATACGTTTTAAGCCAATATTCACCAAAAGGAAGGATCCCTGTAACACATCTCAGATAACCAAAATTTAAGATCACAAAGAAACAGCACACTGGCATGAATGAAGACCTACCTACCGGAGCTCTGCTTTCGAGTCAGAGATGGAGTCTGCTGCCAGAAAGCAGCCAACGACTAACTTTGGCAGAGTTGGGCACACCCAAGCCTAGGCAGGCTCCATTCCCAGGTCCATGATCCATGACTGGGCATCTAACTTGGTCCCTGTGATCCACGTGCTGAAGTCACCATTCACTAACAGGAACAGTTCCCCTAAGACACAGGTGGCAAACAAGGCCGGTGGGCCAAATCTGGTTCTCCACCTTGTCTTATCCAACCTGGCACCTTGTTTCTACCCGGTGGCAGCGCTGAGCTCTCGCTTAACTGTTAAGGAGTAGTTACATTTATACAGTCCTAAAATTACATTCTGCCCTTTGAAGGCAACCTGGAGGCTGATGTGGCCTCTGGTGAAAATGAGTTTGACACCCTTGCCCTAAGAGAACTTAACTACTGACAACTCTCACTGAAGAAGCCCACCTCTAACCTGGTTTTACACTGTTATCTTTAAGCCAGTTCTGTACTGTAGTGCAATCTAAATGTTTCTTGTTAAAAATAAGCTCTCTAAAGGCATGCACTATTTCCTTTTTTCCCCATGCAGCACCAAGAGATAACAGGTATTAATAAATAACCGCACACGAATGAATCATAAAAAAATAAAGATGGGAGCCCTGGCCAGTGTGGCTCAGTTGGTTGGGCATTGCACAGCAGACAAAAGGTTGCGTGTTTGATTCCCGGTCAGAGCACATGCCTGGGTTGCAGGCTTGGTGCCCTGCTGGGGTGCATGCAAGAGGCAATTGATCAATGTTTTTCTCTCCCTCCTTTTTCCTACCCTTCCCCTTTCTCTAAAAATAAATTAAAAAATAAATAAATAAAGATGTGAGAATGAATACAATCAGGAACAAGTATTTCCTACCACATCTTCCCACCCACCAAACTGGAGGAGAAAATTCCCTCCTCTCTCATCAAAGCAGACTGCCTACCAGGAGCACCACGTGACAGGGAAAGATGGCCACTCTACGTAATACGCCTATTTTGACATGAAGGTCTGGTCTGTCATTAGCACTTCCCAATCAGCAGTACTCACAAATAGGTCTAAACTTGGAAAAGAATTAAAAAAAAATCCCCATCAAACAATGAGAATCAAGAGTAAAAGGGAAATAAAGACTAAAATACATCAGAGCCTAAGGAGTTATTTCTGCATTCCCTGCATATACAACATCATTCATGAAGAAGGCAATGGTACAAATATAGCATAAATGTCGTCTGCTCTAACTGGTAATTTAAAATGCAAATGCTAATGAGCGAACTGGTATATCAGTGGAGTTAATAACTGCATGCCTAGCACAGGGGCTGCATCCAAAACACAGAGAAGAGACAGACACCATGTTCCAATTTAAAAATAAAAACACCCAAATTAACCCTAGAAAAATCACTAGCAGATGTACAAGATCAGAAAAAGGAGGCACAACAGGGCAGGGAAATGGGAACTTCTCTACCCATCGCAGACTAACTGGTTTATTTAAGTGGCTTCCTACATACAGTGAAGTTAAGCATGGGAGTCACTGGGGTTTATTCAGGACTGCTATTGTGCAGCCTAAGTACTGGGTTGGCCAAAAAGTCCGTTACATTTTTTCCCATAAAAGACACATTTTTTATTTTCACTAATAACTATATTGATTTGGATATTTTGAGCAGGTCAGCTATCTCCCACTATAGGCTTCTAATGGGTAGAGGCCAGGGGTGTTGCTAAACATCTTCCAATGCATAAGACAGCCTGACGGCAAAAAATTATTTGGCCAAAATGTCAATAGAAACTTTGCAAACCGCTTGTGACATATTTGATCAGTTATAGCACCTTGTCAGTATACCATGCAAAAGTTTATTTTTTGCATTTCAGATGCATTTTTACCTTTCTTGAAATAATAAAGCAGAACAGGATGAAAATGCTGTGTATCTTCTTCCATCTTCAATATTAAAATGGCTGCACAAAAATTCACCAATTCTGACAAGTTTTTTAAAAATGCATGCTGATATAACAGCTGTCACAATACAATCTAACAAATATGTTTTGAATGAAGTTAAAGACAACGAAACACTACTAGACTCATTGTATGGAAAAAAACATAACAGATTCTTTGGCCAACACATCATAATAAAGCAAACTACGGGGAATCCAGAGAGATTAAACAGAAAAGCTCAGAGTCCCAAAAAAGTTGGACCCAAGGAAGTACACATCAAGGCACATCATAATACATTACCCAAGATTAAAGATAAAAAGAGAATCTTAAAAGCAGCAAGAGAAAAGGACAGTTGACCTACAAAGGAGTTCCCATAGACTATTAGCTGATTTTTCAAAAGAAAGCTTGTAGGCAGGAAGGGGCTGGAAAGAAGTATTCAAAGTCATGAAAGGCAAGGACCTATATCTAAGATCACTCTGTCCAGCACAGCTATCATTTAGAATGGAAGGGCAGATAAAGTGCTTCCCAGATAAAGTCAAGTTAAAGGAGTTCATCATCACCCAGTCCTTATTATATGAAATGTTAAAGGGACTTATCTAAGAAAAAGAAGAAGACCAAAAGTATGAACAGTAAAATGACAAACTCAAAACTATCCACAACCAAACCTAAAAATACAAAAACAAAAGAAACAACTAGAACAGGAACAGATTCACAGAAATAGGGATCACATGGAGGGTTATCAGTGGGGAGGGGGAAGGGGGAGAATGGGGGAAAACCTACAGAGAATAAGAAGCATAAATGGTAGGTACAAAATAGACAGGGAGACGTTAAGAATAGTATAGAAAATGGAGAAGCCGAAGAACTTAAACGCACAATCCACAGATATGAACTAAGGAAGGGAAAATGCTGGCAGGAGGGAGGTACAGCACAGAGGGGGATAAAGGGGAGAAAAAAAATGGGACAACTGTAATAGCATAATCAATAGACTATATTTAAAAAACTTTCTTCATTGCTCACTTAGAAGCTGATAAGCCAACTTTGCAGGGAGCTGTATATCCAGAAATCAAAGTCTACTAAAGAGAGATGTAGATAATATTTACTTTATCACAGGTAAAGGGTAGATTAAAAAAAAAAAAAAACACACATTCTTACAAGTTCTAGATTAAGTGGGTAGTTTAAATAAAGGGAAGAAGCTGTAATGGTGAAAAAACACGACTGAGGTTGTATGTCTCAGAAGCATTCCAAATATGAAAGGAACTTCTGTGAACTGTTCTTGCTCCTATGAGGTCTGTTCCAGCAGCCCAAAACCATGGCACTGAGGCTGAGAGCAACTCCTTTGGTTTCCTAAGAGCCCCTCACACACAGGGGTGGGAGGAAGGACATTCTATGGCCAGTGGTCCTACCACTCCCTTAAGTTAAAACCCATAGTGCCCCCTCTGAACACCTAGTGTGTTCTAATTCATTCAAAATTTACCTAAAAAGCCAGGAAGAGACTTGCAAATCTAGCCCATTAGTTTGGGGAAGCCTCAGAAAAACTTTCTGAAAGGAAACTAAGGTGAGCAAAGACCTGGGGTTTGGGGCAAAGACACATTGTCAGTGACGAAGAATTACTTTTTAACTCTGTCATATCTCTGTTTGAAAGGGGGATATAAGAGGTGGTTCTCATAGTAATGAGGATTAGTCTTACAGGAAAGTAGTCCCCAACCTTTTTAGCACCAGGGACCATTTTTGTGGTAGACAATTTTTCCACGGATGGGGCAGCGGTGGGGTGGGGAGGGATGGTTTCAGGATGATCCAAGTGCATTACATTCAAGCTCACCTCCTGTTGTGCTGCCCACTACTGGTCTGCGGCCCAGAGGCTGGGGACCCCTGTTACAGGTAGTGGGCACTGTTCACCCCAGCACTGCCCATCACATGACTTCCAAGCATACTCTCTCCTGCATCCAGATCCTGCCATCCTCTACTATTTGGCTGGTCAGACAGACACCCTACAGGGCAGAGGTAGAGGTGAGTAGCCCAATCCTGAATGGTGCTGCTTGCCACCACTGCTACTAAATGGTTGCTGGGAAATGCCAACAGGTTGATGAGATGGCATTGAAAAATGGACAGTGAAATGCATTTTTCTGGAAAAACCACAAGAACAGGACTAGAACGGAAACATCTGGCACAACCAAAGACAGGTGTTGGTATTGGAAAGAGTCCCACAGAGAGAAGCCATCAAATCGCAGTAAGCTTCCCATTCCTCACCCCCGTGCCCACCAGGTGGAAGGCATCCCAGATAACCTTTCACATACTCAGAAAGAACCTTCATGTAGAAGGGGAGGAGAAGGGAAGGAAAAGGAACCCTCAGGGAGAAAGAAGACCAAAGGTCTAACTGTTCCAACTATACTCCACTGGCTCTTATTAGCTCTGTACAGAGTGGGCCTGACCCTATCCAGGATAATTTCCCCTAGTCTCATCTGTGTTAAAACTCCAACAAAGGAAGAGTAAAAAGCAATGGTAAAAGGGAGAAGTCAGAGGACTTAGGAGGTGAGGATTCATTTCATTTAACTTTGACCTGTCCGTCCAGAGGCAATCAATGGGCCTATCACACAAGAGCTAAGAAATATCAACATCTTTCTTTTCTTGGCACAGAAAACCCAGCTGAGATAGTGTGTACTAAATACCCCTAACCTCACCAAGAGGTGAGGATGGCTGCATCATCCTCAGACTTTCTCGACAGAAGGTGATGCCACCACTAGGACTGTCCCTCCCTCACCTCTGGGTCCCAGCATCACACCAAGGTATGCAGGATGGTCTGACTGACATTAACTAGGGAGCAGGGGAGCCATTAACACATGCCAAACAAACACTATTTTCATAGATGTCTTTATTTCTTACTCTTTCAATCAGAAAAACATTTGAACAACTTGAATCTCTGCCCCTTTTACCCTAAAATACTCCACTACATCCTAGAAGTCTCCTTTGATTCCTACTACTTGGCCTACTGGCATTTAGGCCTCTTACCTTCCTGGTCACTCTCCTCTGAACCTTCTGCAGTGTGTTGATGTCTGTCCTTCCTAAGACAATGGTCCTCAGATGGAATATCACACTCCAGGCATGCTCTGAGCTAGGCTGAGCCAGCACTTGACTCTGCCCCCTCTGGATCCTGTACTTCTGGATTGTGGACCAGGATTGTAGCCTTTCTGACAGTATCGCAATATTTACTGCTATTGTTTTATAAAAATTTGAGTTGTTTTCATTTGTATCACATTTAAGGCATGTTTCTTTTGCTCTTACCCATCTCAAAAATGTATTTTTTTTCCTTTACCCTTATGTATTCAGTAACAAGAACAACTCTGTGTGAAGGCTGGAAGTCTATCTTATCCATTTTTATATTCCCAACACAGTGCCTAGTGGAAATAAAACAGATTATTAAAATAGCCATGCAACTGCATGACCCACAAGCATGATGAAGCTCATTCTGGGGATGATTCACGATCTAAAGATGGGAGACAATTAGGCTCTAATGGTAGGCTTGCACTTTCCTCCACATGACCAGTGGGTGACAGTCTAGTGTGCCTGAAGACTGGGAGCTGAGGGCAGAGCCCCGCACACTCAATGGCAGGAGAGCTGAGAAGATTTACATGCCGGTACAAAGGCAGAGAGCAAAATGACTGATGAGTACATCCATTTCTTTTAGGCAACTTGTCCTCAGAACCAAGGATACAGCCTAGGTTGTTTTTGCCTAGACGAATCACAGCCAGCCTACGAAAAGAAAACATTCCAGATCTTCTCAGATTCTCAAATGCCATCTCCCTTGGGAAGTCTTTTCCATTCCCCAAGTAACTGTGCTTTTATCTGCACTCTCATGATGTTGCATCTACTTTTCATAACTCAGTTATTTTTCCTTGTTCAAGTTTTTCATATGGTTGTTGACACTGCACTAAAAGCTATTCAAGAAAACAGAAACCATCTTAATTTCATATCATCCATCATCTATCAAAGACTGCCTTTCTTGTAGTGGGTTTACAAAATTTTGGCCTAATAAAAAAAGGCTCCCCAAATCAGTTTATTGTGCTAATACCTACAAGTGATGCTCCAGGATCTCCTGACAAGAACATAATTTGTATAATTCATATAACGGTATCTTTAACAGCAGGGATCTAGAACAGCCTTAGAAAGTCTCATGTCAAGTTGCCCATTTCCAGTAATGGGACCCAACTGAAAGTAAGTAGGCGGTGGAGACAGACTCAAACTGGGAAGTCCCAGGAGAAAGAATACCTCACTTTACAAATATCCATTAAGTTGCAATTCAATTAAAGCATCTGAAAGGAATTCATAAGTATCAGTAAACCCTGTAATTGCTTAATTAAGGATAGAAGCCCAGCAAATGCAACAACAATAACAGCCTGATTCATTATCACCTCTGTGATAGCAGAATGGGATTTTTCACTTAAACATACATTGGTTTTAATTGCTTAATTTGGTTAGGCCCTGGTAATCTATGGGGATCCACCATTCCTGGGGCCAGGAGATGAGGAGGATATTCCTGTTTACCTTCCCTCTGCTCCTTCATCAGAAGCTGATATTCCTGTAGGATGGAGACATTAAAGGTAGAAAAGGAAATGAAGTGCTTTCCTCAAAGGCATTCAGAGTGGGAGGACACACAACCAAACCTTTAGTTCACCATCCACATATCCACCACCACCACTTATCAAATCCCAGACGTTTAGAACCTTTTCTCATTGCCTCCCTTGTCATAATGCAGCTCTGTCATTTCCTAGTCTTGTTCACAACTAGGTAACTGGTTAATGGTAAGCCCCTGGTTGTGATGCACATGGCAGGGGCACTACCTTCTGGGTGGTTTGTGCTATGAGTTCCACACAAGGTGACTGACATCCCCTCCCCCCTCCGCCCACAAACCTGCCTTGGTCCACAGTTCCTCATACGTACTGCTGTCCAACTTTTAAAACATGGAAATGCAAATGGGGTGTGCCCACTCAGTGAGTTAGCAGAAGACTCCAAATCTGATACAAGACTCCTAGACTATGTACGGTGCGCTGAAACCTCTGATTATTCTCTTCCATTTCAGGCATTTGGTTTATAGGCGCTAACTTGATACCTGCTATGCTTAGCCAACAGGACAGCTATCTGAACTGTGCCCTCAGCATTACCCAGATACCCCAGAGCTAAGAAAGAAATTCAAAATAAGGAAATGTAATACAAAGGTCGCAGCAATAAAACACACACTCCATGCCTGCTGGTGCTATTAAATAAAAATGTGACTCAAGGGCCAAGCAATTTACCAATATATGCTTCAGAATCCCTTTAAACAACAACAACAAAAAAAACTAAGTAAAATGGACAAACACGACAAACGAAAGTAAACTAAAAATAAAGACTGCCAGTGAACTGTTTTTGTTCTAATGAAAGGAAATGGAGCTAACTAAATACTAGATGAGGAAAAAGAATGCTTTTAAACAAATGCAGGCTGCCCAGGATCTTGACTTCCTGTTCACTCAGGACAAGAACTGACTGAGTGCCTCCAAGACTGCAATAAGCGTGCATAGGAGGAGGCCACAGCAGCAGGCAGAGGGACCTTGAGCAGTCTCAGCTCTGACAGGGTAAGGTCACCTGCTCACCGACCAAACCTAAGCCAGATGCTCAAAGGACTAAAGGGCAAGAGCCTTCAGGAGGCACTAACCTGTTAGCTACAGCTGACGTTGTCCAGCCCCACCTGCTATCCCATCTGACCAAACAATCATTCCACGTACAGGGGTGCAGGAACCATGACAGAGAGGCCAGCTGGCTTGGGCCAAATGCCACTCCCTATCAAGCTGTGGAGCCGTCTGCCCAAAAAAGGCCACGTAAAAATGGAAAGTGTCCACCCCACCCTGAAGTCCAGAGGGCTCTCCAAAAGTCTGGGATTAATGACAGCATCACACACGAGACTGCTGAACAAAATTCTTGATTTTCCCCTTGAGAATCACAATCTCACCTCTCCTGGCTACAGAGACACCGGTTCCAGCCATTCTTTCTTACATGGTGTGGAAAGCCTCCCACAGAGAGCTGCGAAGCTGCGCCGCGAGGATCACTGCCTAGGCAAAAACTCCACAGCATGAATATGTGCTTGAGTCTCCACTCACCCTCTGCTTTGCAGGTGGTCTCAGAGAACCACAGGGCCCATCTCCCTCTCTGAGGATACTCTACCCAGCCATGGTCTTCATCCATCTTATTCATTTCATCTCTTCCAGGTCAGTAATCTCTTAATCATTTCCCTACATCCTTTCTTAGTTCCTTCTCCTCAGAAATCAGACCAGTACTCATGTTCCCTATGATATTGTCTCACTCCATCTTTTTTATATTCTCATTTGCCAAGAAGATTTGTTGGGTTTTTACATTCTGTAATTTGTATTATGAAAACCATAGGTTTATTGAATAGCTTTTCCAAGTATACATGCCACATTCTGTCCCAACCTTGAATAAGAATTAGTTATAAAAGTACTCAAATGCTGATATCCTTAGAATGTTACCTTGAGCCTTTAGCTTTCCTTTTCAGCATTCCTTTTCCATTCTGTTAGATTTTTGTAAAGAGCAGTCAATTTTTCATTCTGTTCCGTATTTCCCACATTTATTTCCCCAACTACTTGTAATCTGCCTTTGGCTGAATCAACTCTGACGAAACTGTACTCACAAAGGTCATCTCTGACTTACTAATTGATAAGTAAGAAAATAACTTCATGTTTTTACCTACTTGATCTTCTGGGTAAAATCTCACACTGCTAACTCTTTGGAATTCTAACTTCCCTCAGCTCCAGCAGACTACTCTCTTGGGGTTCTGCTTTTAATCCTCTGCCCATGTTTTCTCCACCCATGTATGAATGCTTGGCCCACCCCCCACAGGCTGGAATTCTCACCAGGGTGTTTATTCCTCCTAAACTGGTCCTCTAGGCACTGAAACTGTGTGAACTGTTGCCTATCTGCTGATGGCTCCTCCACATGAATAATACGCCTAGGCCCCTCTGCTGACCTGGACATTCTCATGGATACCTTAAATACTACATGTCTAAAACCAAACCAATGACCTCTCCTAAAACCTATTCTTACTTTCGTGTTGCCTTTGCACATCACATTCTGCCCAATCACTCAAGCTTGGATGCTTTACTTTCCTATACTTCAACATCATCTCCTATCCTTGACCAAAATATCCAGTCATTCCCCAAGCTCTCAAGTCTCCCTCTGAAATATTTTTCAATGTCTTCCCTTCCCCACTACCAGATTTCAGGCCTCTATCCCTCTTGCCTCTTAACTGTTCCCCCAACCTCCAGCCCCATTTAGTCCAATGTATCGACCAGAATGACTTTTCTTAACCTAAGAAGATTAGCTTCTACCTGCATTTCCAGCTTCATCCCAACACCCCTCTCCCCACTGTTTATACTCCACTGGTACCGAAGTGGATACATCATACCCCTGCAGCTTTGTACATGTTATTATCTCTACCTAGACCTTTCCTCTCTATCTCCTCATCTCCCCTCCCCCCACACTGCAAACTTATATTTGTCCTTCAATACACAGCTCAGGTATCAGATCCTCGGGGAAACATTCCTTGATCCCCAGCTAAATAACCAATCATTCCCTTATTTGTGCTGCTTCTGTGCCTTGCAAATGATTCTATTATCTCACCTAGTGCCCAACACTGCCATTTGTTTACATGTGTATCTTCCCTCTAGAGCTTCTGAGACCTAGGACCCAGTCTTACCAGGATGATATGGAGCTCCTTGCTCCAACGTCTCAAAGGGAAAAGCCAATAGCCTTCCTTTCAGTGACCTTGCCCATATGGAGGAGACTAGAACAGCTCCTTTTCATGATTTGTTTCCATCAGTAGATAACTACGGCTCTACCGTGGAGACTTTGACCTACGGCCAGTTCATACAAGAGTTAAGGGCAGTTGTGGTTATGAATTCACAAAATCTTTGTGAGGGAATGAGGAAGGAGATGCATGTATTGATAATCTACTTTATGGAAGGCTTGTTCTGAACCCTTTTCTCATCTCATTAAACTCTCACAACAATCCTGAGAGACCTGATACTCTTTCCAGTTAACTGACATATAAACTGAGGCTTGAAGTGGGTAAATAATCTCCCTAGGTCCCGGCATATACAAAGTGGAGCCATGATTCAAACCAAGGTCTGCTTTCTCTTATGACTTTTCAATGTTCTATATCCTTGCCAGGTTTCTAAAGAAACCAGAAGATGTATAATATAACCGCATATAGTATGGCAGGAGACAAATGTAAAAGCTTATATTTGTATCATGTATTTGCTTCTGTAATCTATCTTTCAGAATGCAAGTGAACTCAGACAATGCCTTTCACGTTGTAAAGCTTAGAATAATGCCAAGGACATACAGGACTGGCTGATACTGAGCTGAGTGATCAGACTGCTTGTGTTTAGGTAAAGTACAACCAAGGCTTCTCCAAGAAAACTCCTGCCCAGACATGTCCAAAGCTCCAAACAGGCTCCATTCAGGTAGTTTTGAGTTTATAAGCCAGAATTACAGTGTTTTCTTCCCTTATAGATCTGTGGCCAAGCTTCCCAGAAAAAAGAATACTCCTACTCTTTCACTGCCCTGGGTAAAGCTCTACAATGCCAAAAAGATGCTCTTGTTTTGCAGGTATGGAGCAAAGGAAGAGACGATATGCAGGGTCTGGCAGAAGGAAGGCTTGTTTGAGTGTGGTTATTGGTAGGGTACATGAATGCCTAACACAAGATGGACAGCAGTTTGAACGTTTCACCTAATATGTCATATGTATGCTTCAGGGTGATATTGTTATGTTACAGAATTACATACTTGTAATATTTTTTAATAAGTTTCTGTAATAAAAAAGGGGCATTACTTCTGCCAGCCCTGTATACCCCAAACTCTGTAATAAGCAGTTACTGATATGAAACTTCTCTGTGATGGAAATCTTTTAAAAAAATGTTTTATTTAGCCCTGGCTGGTGTAGCTCAGTGGATTGAGCGTGAACCTGTGAACCAAAGGATCGCGGTTCGATTCCCAGTCAGGGCACATGCCTGGGTTGCAGGCTGAGAGGCAACCACACATTGATATTTCTCTCCCTCTCTCCTTCCCTTCCCCTCTAGAGATAAAGAAATAAAAAACCTTAAAAAATTTTTTTATTTATTTTGAGAGAGAGGGGAAGGGAAGGAGAAAGAGGGAGCGAAACATTGATGTGTGAGAGAAACATCAATCGGTTGCCTCTAGCATGCACCCCAAGAGGGGACGAGGCCCACAACCCAGGTATGTGCCCTGACCAGGAATCGAACAGGTGATCTTTCACTTTGTGGGATGACACTCCAACCAACTGAGCCACACCAGTGTGGGTGGCGCTACAGAAATTTTAAGAGCATAAATGGCTGCATGAAAGGACTCTTGTACACTTCTACGCGGCCCCTCTGTACAACTCGCATTCACAAAAACACAAGCACTGCAGCCCTCCAGTGAGGTGTGATTTGTCGAGGTCTGTCTTTTCTTCAGCTGCCACTGAGCTTCATGTCAGGCTTCAATTAGTCCCTTCAGAAAGCCTGGAGAGGTGTGGAGTGATCATTAACCTCTTAAGAGTGTGCGAGAGAGCCTCAACCACAAGTGATGGCCCAGCAGCAGCAGTGAGCTTCACGGTCATGTGTCCATGAGTGATTTATCTCACACAAATCCACTTAGTTGGGGACAGAGGGGGACCCTTAACCAGAGAAAAAACTATCAGTGCCTTCTAGGGGAAGGAGACTGAGACGATCTGGCAGGGACAACAAGCATGGGGCCCATCTCTTCTCCACCATGGCAAATTCTATTCAAGAATCCAAGAGCAGTGCTGAGGCAACAGGACAGCCTCAGAAACGCAGTGCACTTCAGGAGAACTCAATAGCATGTCTCTTGTGAGGATGTGAATATTTCTGTGTGTATGGGGTGGGGTACAGGCTGTTGAAGTAAGATGACACTTTCTCTTCAAGACCATAGTTTCTTCAAAGTCCTGACTGGAACTAAATACTTATTATTTACCAGTAAGGAAGAAATGAAGAAATTTGCTCCTGGAGTACATAAATATAAACTGCTCAAAGAGCACAGTTCACACATAGTCTTGCTGGTTGTGAAATGTTCAGCTACTAGAAAGGACAGGATAAGGAAAATGTACATTCAGCCAGCAAAGAAAGAAAGGCATGCCCTACTATGCCAACCTTAGTGCAACAGACAAATATGATAGATGCAGGAGCCTGTGAAGGTAATGTCACGTCTGGGGTTTCATAAAGGATTTGGACCCTAATGACATTTGAAAAGAATAAAAGAGAGACAATAGGCACTGCCTGAGGAACTCCAAGGGCAAGATGTCTCAGGTCCTCTGCCACCTGCCTGTGACTAACACAGCAGAGGTAGTCTATTCCAGATAGGAAATGCCAATCGTTAGAATTCTACTGTCAGTATTTTTCTACGTCTGCAATTCCTTTCACTCAGGCTGTATGAGGATATGTACCGTCCTGTGGTTGGTAGAAATGAGGCACAGGGAGAGGGTCCAGTGCTGGGTCTGCAGTGACACTGGGATCAAATCTAGAAATTTTGTGTTCAAATCTCAATTAGAGATGAAAGCACCTAGGTGGACTCCAGGGCCTATCTAAGACACAAGGGAAAGAAGCGCACATGACCTCCAGGGATGACTTCTGAGCTTCAGGAAGAATTTTCAGAGTAACATGTAACAACACGTGAGACTTACCTGCGAGCAAGAAGGTGATAAGGCAAGTTTCCTTTGGCAAATATAGCTTGAGACGAGAACCGCTGAAGACATATTCCACCACAGCTTCAGAACGGCCTGCCCGCTGGAGAAAGGGCAGGAACTGCTTTGCTTTTTGGGTATCCTGGTAGAGAAAAGAAGAAAGGAATCCTTAGAAAAGTAATGGGTTTCAGGTAAATGTTTCTTTCTCTCTGGTTTAGGACACAGTCTAGCAGACCACAGGAAGCTAAGCAAATAACCCTGTAAAATTAGACATGTCTAAAACCATGACACAGACCAGATATCCATGTGACTTCCACAGAAGAAATATAACTAATCAAAAGTTTCCAGAACATTCTTATTGACTCTCTGTTTCCCTCTACCCAGTGACTAAGCAATCAGTGGATATACAAGTCAGGAAGGTGCTTTGAAATGAAAATTTTACCCCTTCTCTGGGACGTGAGAGTTCCTCTTCCTGCCCTAGGAAATGGAGAGAAGACCAATACTAACCTTTTATGGAGGCTAATTTAACCTTTAATTTTCATTAAGAAGAAAACTGACTCTCAGGCTATGTGATATATTCCCTAAAGCCCTTTCCCAGAAAACCCAAAGGAGTTCATCTTCCGTCTTCAATGGGTTACACAGATTCGGAGCTCACTGTTTCTTAATGAGGAGACGAACTCAGCCTTTTTGGCACCAGTACAGCAAGCCCTGCCCTGTGAGCTCTGAGGGATGAGCTGGGACCTGGGCACATGGCTCCTGTTCCCAGTCTGGAAAATCTGGCCAATCCTGTATCATGACAGGACAAATAATTACAGGAGCCATAAAAACATTAAATTGTACAGCAGTTTTTAATTTTTTTCATGCACCCACACAAAGTGAATGCATTCTATCCTCAAAGGTACCAAATATGGACATTTCAAACCCCAGAGCTCTGAGCTACAGAGGAGCTAAGAGCCTTCCAATTCTTTTAGTCTCTCAAGCTACTTAAACAGATGATACAGTAAGCAAGCATCAAAATATCATATCACATATGCTGGGGTGACAGTCACTGGATGTCAGAATTTCTGAGGTTTTCAGCCCAGACAGAACTGTAAACTCCCTCTGAGGACAGCAAGCTCTGCACATTCCTGACGCCTGTGGCACAAGTGGTCTGCACTCCAAGCTCTTCCTTGCTAACTCTGCTCCTAGCAACAGAGCTATTGTATCTAAATTAATGCACATTAGGTAATGAAAATTTAACAAGCCATCAAGTATTTGAGAATTTTCATAGCAGCCAAATGGGCTCTGCTCATTCAGAAGCAGTGAGGTAGGCTGGGATGAAAACAATATTTATAATGAGATTCATCCTCTTCAAACAGATTCTTGGAGAAAAGGAAAGACAGTCACCCATTCTTCGTGTCTCTAAAGGCACACTGGTGAAAGGTAATGGCACAATGGGCTTTAGTGGGTTGGAAACTCTCCTCAATAAATGCTTAAAAAACACATATTCCACTACATATATACAGTGGGAAAAGGTCTATCTGGCAGTCAGTTGAAGTCCAGGACAGTCAAGCAAGACAAATGCTCCATGGGAAAGAAAGGACTACCTGATTAAAATCCTTTTGCCATACTAGTCTGCATCTGGGATGTTATAATTGTTGAGCCGGTAAGTCAACAATTATCAAATTGATTATTGCAAATCATGAGGCTATTAATGTCTCTAAAGAGAAGGCCCTTTCCCTTATGACTGCAATAATCTATATTCTTCCAAAACAGACTTTTGCTCATCACTGTCTTTTGGATATACTTATATAAAAAAAATGTGTACACACACACAGAAGTATGTATGCCTTTAATGTTCATATGAAAAAGGAAGCTGTACCAGACTGGTCCTATTTTGCTGCACAATTACCTGAGAGATACTGCTGACCCTTGACTGACATGGGTTTCAACTACATGGTCCACTTATACACAATTTTTCTTCAATAAACATGTGCAGTACTGTAAAAGTACTTTTAATAACATTTTATTTTCTCTAGTTTATTTTAAGAATACAGTATATAATACATATACAAAATACGTGTTAACCAACTGTTTATGCTATTGTGAGTGTTCTGGTCAGCAGTAGGCTATTAATAGTTTTGGGGGAGTCAGAAGTTATACACAGATTTTCGACCATGCAGGGGGTAGGCACTCCTGACCTCTGCATTATTCAAAGGTCAACAGTAGTTACTCAGAATGAGATCAAGAAGGTACCTTATTCTTAGCCAGGTAATCATCATCCTCATCAACAACACATATTCTTTCTAAAATTTATATTATATTTTATTGTTTATGCTATTACAGTTGTTCCAATTTTTCCTCCTTTGCCCCCCTACATCCAGATCCCCACTCAGGCAATCCCCACACTGCTGTCCATGTCCACGGGTCATGCATTTATAATATATTCTATGGCTTCTATATTCCCTATGCTGTACTTTACATCCTCATGACTATTCTGTAACAACCAATTTGTCAATACATATTTCTGGCTCCTTCTAAGTCTCAACCTATAACTTAACAGTCCTATTTGAGAAATAACATCTGAGAAGACAGCAAAGAGATTCTGACAAGCCACTGATGATGACAAAGACTAGAAATGAAAGCCAATTATGACAACTGAAGGCATGACAGAAAATTTTGAAGGCCTACCAGAATTAGCCATGTTTATTTTCAGAGGCAATACTGTGAGACAACACATGGAGCTCCCCTAGCCTCTTGAGGTAAGTGTTCCAAAGGTGTGAAGAAGATAATATGTTTATAGATTATCCATTAAGGGATAAGAAGGAAATTTCAGCAAGTTGATAGGATTTTAGGAATAAAAAAATTCTTACAAAGTCAACCAAATTGAATGCAATCACTGAAAGATGTGAGCTCTTTCAGATCTCAGTCACAGGCAGACAATAATGCCTCTTTCCTTGTCATCTCAAGCACTTCCTTTGCTTGGCATGTTCCTTTTCAATATAAAAACTCTTGAAGCCTTTAATATTTGTTTCAGTGGTACAAATGAAAAGACTGGTAAGGCCAACTGACAAATTCTCTCAGGTGATGTAGCCCCAAATCATTCCCTGCTAATTTAGCTATGGAAATTACTCTTAGTACGAGTTTTGACTGTATTACTATAAAACTGACTAGATGTGGTTAAATGATTCACTTTCCAAAGAGCCTGTGCAGTAGAGCAATGTGCTTCAGTCTCTTTCTAAGGTTACATTCAGAGGTAAATAAGAGGACACTTGATTATGAGAAACAGTATAACAGACTAATTTAGGCTCTACAGACGACATGAAGATACCACGTGGATCTTAAGGACAATGGTAAAGTGATAAAGTGCATATGATGTCACTAACATGACATTTTAAATTCTCTTCCAATAACCCAGGAGGAAGACCTACTGTGAGTCAGTGAAATTAAGGATTTTATACTTTTAGAACTCCAAAATGTATTTTATTTTTTATACAGATAGAAAAGATTTCACTGTTTTTTGAGATTACATAATTTATTCAAGGTCACAAAATATTCAGCACTTGAATTCAAATGTATCCAATGCCATACAGTGTATAATTTTTAAAAATAATTTTTTAAAATCCTCATCCAAGAATATGTTTATTAATTTGAAAGAGAGAAACAACAATGTACAGTAATGTACAACACATGAATTGGTTGCCTCCTGTATGTGCACCAACTGGGGATTGAACTCACAACCTAAATATGTGCCCTGATGGGAACTGAACCTGCAACCTTTTGGTGCACAGGATGATGCTCCAACTAACTGAGCCACTAGGCCAGGGCTAATTCTTACCCTTAGGAACTACAACCAGAATAAACTCCAAGAATTGTTTTTTTGAGGGATGAGGGTGAGGGGTTACATGTTTATTCATCTTATTTTTATTTTTTTCTGACAGTGACTGGGTAGATACTTTAATTTGGGTGGTCTTTTTCCCCCCAATTAAAGTTGACATTTAATATTTTACATTAGTTTCAGGTGTTGAGCAGTGTAGTTAGACAATTATGTGATGTATTTAAAAAATAAAATGAAAGGCCTCAGATTTTAAGAGATGACACTGAGACTTACTACCGAATGCTCCTTTTATGATAAGACTATTAAATATCCAATATTTCTGCTTCCAAGTGTAGTTGCAGAGACACTCAGCTCCAGGTTCTCTCTGCTGTGATTTATTTACAAGAGATCTGGGAATCTATCTGCCACAGCTGTCTGGTACTACATTGGCTCAAGGCTTTGAGAATCCAAGTAGATAAATTAGCCATAGTTTTCTGCTTTTTGTACCAATATTCCCCTCTACTGTTGTAAATAATCAAGAAGCAACTATACTTCTGAGAAGATAAGTCTTTTTGGTTGCACTGGTAGTTTTCACATTACCTGTGTTCCAAAACAAACTATACATTAAGCATTTTCCTGTACTGTTAGAAAAGCTAATTTAAGGATACATTAGCTACATTTAACCTGCTCTTGTGGATGGTATCCCTTTAAGGAATGTTTCTGCCTCCTCAATGCACCTTGAAATTGAGAAAGTAATGATGCAACAAATGTGCCTGGGGTGACTTCATTTCAAAGGATGTTAATATCTATATCTCAAACCTACAGGAGTGAGATTCTGAATGACCCCGAAGAGAGCAGGACGATCCTTAGAGAGAGAAAGTAAGGTTATAAAGACACCTTAATTACACACTTTTTAAAAAGATTTTGTTTATTTATTTTTAGAGAGAGGGGAAGGGAGGGAGAAAGGGAGAGAAACATTGATGTGTGAGAGAAACATCGATCAGCCTGCAATCCGGGCACGTGCCCTGACTGGGAATTGAACCAGCGACCTTTTGGTTTGCAGGCCTGCACTCAATCTACTAAGCCATACCAGCCAGGGTTAATACCAGAAGTGTATTACCAGAAGTGTGTAATTACACACTTCTACTCTCCCCTCATTTTGTCCTTTCATCCCAAACCTCTTCCAAATGTAGGTACATGTATCAAGGCCTGAAAGAAATCCCCTCCAGTAATTAGATCGCAACTTATATCTACAAAATATCTCTGTGTTAGCAAATACATGTTTACAATAATTTAGTATTATGAATTATCAAGTTTGGGAGAGTGGTAAAGTTTGGGGTGGGATGGGGGAGGGCAGGGGAAGCAGGATGTTCATTCAGTAGGTACAGGACAAAGGTCCTAAGAACCTGATGTGGAGAGCCAGGTGATATGCATTCTAGAAGAACAGACTGGACATAAATCCAACTTCTGTGAATCCTGGAACAGGGTTTTAGGCTGTTGGTTTGTACAAGATGCTAGCAAAATGAATTCTATGATTTTTCCACTGAAAATACCCATTACATCGGCAATAATACAGTTAAGACTGGTAAGAGGGGAACATCACAACACACAGAATAGCACAGGGAAATGGCAATCAAAGTAAACCTATTAGTTAACCATTAACCACTCAGGATTGTCATGTGCAAGTCTCAAATGGGAACTGTTAATAATGAAGTTCACTAATTAGTTCTCATCATCACAATCACTCTTTGATTAACATCACAGGAAAAAGAACTAAAAACAAATACATGCAAGAGCTTATTATGGTACCATGGGAATACTCCATCAGCACTTGAGAAACAGAATTGGAAAGAGCATCAAGCCTGATGAAGCTTCCTGGATGTACAACCATGTCCTGTGCTGGCTACTCCAGTAAACTAGGAAGGGTTCTTCATGTGCGGACAGACAATCCTGTCTTTACAGGGCTGACCTGAGGCTAAAGGACTCCAGAGCATTATGCTGTTTGGGTTCAATGTTAATACTCAGGCAGAAAAATCTGTGTGTTCAAAAGCACAGATATACAGGAAACCCAGAGTGTGGAGATCAGAACTAGTAGCTAAGGATACTGAAGCAAACGTACTCTTTCATTTTAGGGTGCATGGTGATAACTCATCACCATAGTTATCTCTTCGCAGGGCTCTCCAGACCAGGAGAATTACTTCTGCAGCTTAGGACTTGGAAGATAAGTCCTAAGTATGTGCCCTACCAGGAAGGCAAAAAAAGTCATCCATCACTCCACACACTTCCTCCTTTCCACAGCCCAGGCTCTATGGTCCAAGTGATGAGTTTATGATTAGCTGTGAGGAACCAGCTGTACAGCAAGATAATCTCTTGATATAAATGGGACCTGGGGGGTAGATACTTGGGGATGTTCTCCATACCCAAGAACACTACAAAGCACTAAAAAATTTGAAACCAATCTTGTCTCGTTGGTACTCAATGTTTCATGGTGAGGTGCGTGTGAGGGGGGTTGGGAGCCATAAATTTCAGTGAGGTGCAAGTTTAACAGGAATAAGTAAACACAGGAGAGAACCCTAGAGAAGAACACTGACTGAAAAACAAATAAAATTACACGAAAACGTGGGAAAAAGGTGCAGCTAAGCCATCAATAACCTTTCACTAAGTGCTCTCTGTAGTTTACAGTTTCTCAGTTTCCTTGGTTGGCACAGCAGCTCACTCAGGCTCTTGTTGGAGCGTAGGAGAAACCACGTTTCAGGCTCAGGGCTCTACTCCGGAGAGCAGAGTGTGAATCAAAAGGACAGTGGTAGGAGCAGTAAGCTAGAAGAAAGCCCTGAGTGTCAGAGGCGGGCATTCTCAACACAGAACAGAAGCCCCGTTTTCTTTCCTAACTCTACTCCTTTACGAGTTATTAAAGGTAGGACAGCCTGGCTGAGCGAAGTTTCCAAACTTGCAAGATAAGGACAGACCGAAGGGCAGAAGGAGCTGGCATGGTCTGCTTCCCAAATGGGAAGAAGGAAGCTGCAGAGCATGTCACTGCAAATGCAGCTTCATGTCCCAAACGCGGAGGAAAACAATTTCTCTGCAAGCAGACATGAAAAAAGCCTAACCTTCCAACACTTTAAGAATATGCTTGCCCTCAGGAGCTCTGCAAAAGACAGGCATCCATAAATATTTTTGTTTGGTTGGTCTTGTTCACCCTCTATTTCTTTTTCACAAGGCACAATACTGAGAAAAGAAACCAGGAGTTGGCAAATGCTGAGAGAAGAGACAACCCTGCGTTTATAATGAAAACATGCAGAGTAGCATTCTGACCGACAATCACAACAGTCTAATTAAAAGAACGTCAAATCAAGTTACAGAAACAAATTAGGGACCCCTGGAATATGGCCTGGAATTTACCTGCACTCACCCCAAAATGGAAATATCCTAAATCCTCCTCATCAGGGGAATGGACAAACAAACTGTAGCATACTAACACAATGGACTATTACCCTGCAATGAAAACACAGGCAACAACATGAATCAATCTCAAATGCATGATTGCATTTACATGGTATTTTTGCAAAGGTTAAATTGTAGGGACAGAAAACAAAAATCAGTGGTTGCCAGGGACTTGGGGGAGGGCTAAAGCAGCATAAGAAAATATCAATTGTGCCCTGGCTGGTGTAGCTCAGTGGACTGAGCGCGGGCCTGCGAACCAAAGGATCGCAGTTTGATTCCCAGTCAGGGCACATGCCTGGGTTGCAGGCCAGTTCCCGGCAAGGGACGTACGAGAGGCAACCATACATTGATATTTCTCTCCCTGTCTCCTTCCCTTCCCCTCTAAAGATAAATAAAAAAAAAATGTTAAAAAAAAAAAAAAAGAAAAGAAAATATCAATTGTTAGGCAACAGCTAAAGGAAACCATGATCCTCAACTGGCTATGCAGGGGATGTTCTATTGAAATGAGAAAAAAGTATTACCGAGTACATATGCTTATTGATGTTTCTTTTCTATCTTGAAATAAAATCATGTGATATGGCTTACATAAATAAAATAATGTCCAAGCTTTTTAAAAAATCCTCATCTGAAGAAATGCCCACTGATTTGAGAGACACAGAGAGAGAGAAAGAGAAATAGCTATGTGAGAGAAAAACACTAACATTGATCAGTTGCCTCATGGTACTTGCCCTGATGGGGGACAAACTCACAACCGAGGTACGTGCCCTCACTGGGAATCGAACCTGTGACTTTTTGGTGTTCTGGACAAAATTCCAACCACCTGAGCCACCTGGTCAGGGTGACAGCCAACTCTTAATCAAATGCAAATTCTACACAGGCTCAGAGATTATTCTTTTATTGAAGATTTCAGTTTCCCGGATTTAACCTGCTAAAATTATGCTTTGAGAACAACTCAATCTTTAGAAATAAATTCATTGTATTTTAGTGGGAAAATCTACATTTTTATTATCAACAGGAAATACAATGCCTTATAAGCCTTCCTTTGTACTATAAGTTTAGCTTAGAAAGCACAGTGATGGTTTATGCGTGTCTCATATAAAAAGGATAGAAGTAGGAGGGGGACCCCCCCAAAAAAACCCAGAATTATCTTTTGGAGGGCAGGACCCTTGTAGTACACTTGCCCACTAGGTGATTGTTTCAGGAATCCATCTGTTATCAGTGTACCAGCTGGCACTGTTGTTTGAGAGGCTGTGTTTGGCTTCAGTGAATTTTTTAAAGACTCTTTCAACATGTTTGCCCCTGTTATGATAGGTGATTTGCAAGTGTACCTGCCCCCATCATGCTGAGTACTCAGCAATTTATAACCCAAACCGGCATGACCACCATGCCCCACCCTCCATATTCACCCAATCTCGCCCTGAGAGACTTTTTGGTTTCCCGAATGAAAAAAGTCCTCAAAGGGAAATGTTTTACAGACGTAAAAGAGGTGAAACAAAAAACTGCAGAAGCATTAAAATGCGTCAAAATCAACTGTTTTGAGTAGTGGGAAAAATGTCTTGATAGATGTATTGCATCAAATGGAGAGTATTTTGAATTTCAAAATGTAAGAATAAATACAGTTTTTTAATAAACAAATTCCCTTTTTGGGGGGTCCCCTCATACATACCTAATTACAAGAAAGTATACAAACTCGTTCTCTTCCTATATTCAGTCCTCTTTCTCTCGTTTGAGGTGTGTAGTCCACCAACAACACAATGCCAAGGAATGTTCTTCCTTAGGTCTGCCTATCCATAGAACTACCGGAAAGTTACGGCTCACAATTTGTGGGATTTTAAAAAGTTTCCACAAATAAACCACACTGTAACTTCCCAGCAGACTAATATATATATTTTTTTATAAAACTGGTATTTAGTGTTCATAAAATTGTGACTTTGCAAATAAATTATAGCCTTCTGTGGAGAACTCCCATCCTCCTGGCTGACTTCTGCATGGTGGCCTGTGAGGCCTGCCCGCAGCAGATGTCCTGGGTGTTCCTTTCACCAAAATCTTGGAAATTCCCTGCACATCCTGTCTTGAGTTATTTCCTAAGTCCATCCTTCCACTTTCTTGGTCTGCCCTTTTCCTTTAAAAAACAAAACAAAACAAACAAAACACCTCCCATTCCTATTTCATGGATAAAATGTTTTATCTCTCCGAGGTCAGGTAAGTAAATATAAAATGGCTTTTGCAGTTTCATTCTGGAGAAAGACTATCCTAATGACCACTCTGACTCTAAAAGAGAAATTCCTTTCATTATCCATCAGCATAGCAATATACTACGTGTTTTGACACCACTGGCTACAGTAGTTAAGATATGAAGAAAACATTTTTTTATGAACCTAAATTGTAATTACTCAAAAATACAGACATTAAGAGATAGTGATTCAGGGATACCAATTTGAAAGTAAAAAAAGGGATATAGGAGCTTAATGTACTGGAAGGCATATGTTCAATATTTTTCACATTAAATATTTCTCTAAAAACATGTAATTTATCTAATTACAGCAAATAAATCATTAGATTGATAAGAAAATAGTTAAAAGTGGCACTTCTATTTTAAACTGGTAAATATAAACAATCGATGATGACAGAAAGATACCATTTAACAACTATACTGTTACCCTTGTAAGAATCAAACAATGATTTTTTAAATCCTCACTATAGGATATATTTATCAGTTTTAGAGAGCGAGGAAGGGGGGAGAGAGAAAGAGAAACATTGATGTGAGGAGGCATTGACTGGCTGCCTCCCATACCTGCCCCAATTGGGGACAGAACCTGCAATCTTTTGGTGTACAGGATGATGCTCCAACAAATAATGAGTTATTACAGGAATACAGTCAATGCTGTATAATGATGTTTCAGTCAATGGCAGATGACATGTACAATGGTATGAGCTGAAATATTCCTATTGCCTAGTGACATTGCAGTTGTCTTCATGTTGCAAAGCATTACTCACATGATGCTGGTGTAAACAAACCTATTGCACCTCCAGTCGTAGAAAAGTATAGCACCTACAATTATATGCAGGACATAATACTTGATAATGATAATAAACAACTATGCTACTGGTTTATGCATTTACTACAGTATATTTTTATCATTATTTTAGAGTACACTCTCTTTGCTTATAAAAATAGTTTGCTGTAAAACAGTATGCTATGTTACGCCAATAGTAGCCTCATATGTCTTGTGCTTACTGTCTCTTGACTGCCTCATTTTCTCTTGTACTTGATTTAATCTTGTGTTTTATTGTTTAGTGTTGCCTAACTGTGCAGCGTTTATAAAGTCTACAGAAATGTACGTAATACTCTAGGCCTACACATTCACTCACCACTCACTCACTGACTTGACCACAGCAATTTCCAGTCCTGCGCGCTCCAGTCATGGTATGTGCCCTAGATAGGTGTACCATTTTTTAATCTTTTATACTGTATTTTTACATTTTTACATTTGTTTAGATATGCAAATACTTAACCATTGTGTTACAAATGCCTACAATATTAAGCATACTAACATAATGGACAGACTTGTAGCCTAGGAGCAATAGGCTGGCTGCACCATATAGCCTAGGTATGCAGAAGGCCAGACTATCTAGGTTTGTATAGCTAGTCTATGACATTTGAACAACAACAAAATCGCCTAATGATGTATTTCTCAGAATGGATCGCCACTGTTAAGTTGTGCAGGACTGTATCACAATAAACAGCGTGAACATTTCTGGGACAAGGACACAAGACTGGTCTAAAAAAATATCTTATGCATGGTAGGTGACAGAAAGAACATGGAACAAGGCACATCAAGAAGAGTCTACTACTGCTCTGGATATCAATTGCAAGACTATGATTAAAAACATAATTAAAGGACCCCTGGCTGGTGTGGCTCAGTGGAGTGAGTGCCAGCCTGTGAACCACAGGGTTGCTGGTTCGGTTCCTGGTCAGGGCACACGTCTCGGTTGCAGACCAGGTTCCCGGTGGGGGACATGTCTCGGCAACCTCACACTGAGGTTTCTCTCCCTCTCTTTCTCCCCCCCTTCCCCCCTCTCTAAAAATAAATAAATAATATCTTTAAAAAATAATAATTAAAGGTTTGAATACTATTTTTTTAAGGAAGTTTTAGATCAATTTTTATCTACAGGCAACAGGTAAGAATTTATTATAGAAACAGAAAATGACTTGAGAGATAATTAAAATATATGCAGAGTAAAGAATTTAAAAGACAATCTGATGAAGCACAAGTTTCATTTCATGGGTAAATCAAGAACTCAGGAGCGAGGAAATTGATGTCATGCTAACCTCTGCCCCATATGAGACAAGAATACAACTTCAGAAAAGGATAAAAAAAAAAAATCTACAAGTGACTTGTGACCAAAAAAAAAAAAAAAAAAAAAAAAAAAAAAAAAAAAAAAAAAAAAAAAAAAAAAAAAAAAAAAAAAAAAAAAAAATCAAAGTATCATAAAAGGTTAGATAACTAAAATAATGTCCATGCCCCCTAAAAGTAATATGAACATTCATTTGTCTCCTGTAGGTCATGTTCATTCGGGTCCAATAAATCTGAGATAAAAGTTTTATTACGTCTAATTAGTCTTTTTAAAGCCCTACATTTTTATAGTTAATAAAAAAATATATACTTCTGGCCAAGATGGAAGTGTAGGTGGACACACTGTGCCTCCTCTCACAACCAAGATTAAGGACAACAAAAATATAGAACCAAAAAAAGCAACCAGAACAGACAGAAAATTGAATTGTATGGAAGTCCGACAACGATTCACCGAGACCGGTAACAGGGGCGGAGTCAGCAGCTGGCAGAGAGGGGCTGCAGCAGGAAAAGGTGGTAGCTGGTGGTCCCGGGTGCACAGGCGGCAGTTGGCACATCCCAGGCGCACTGGTGGCGGTTACTGAGTGCGGGGAGGCAACACGCAGACCAAGCAAGGCGCACAAGGTGGCTGACCATGGTCACACATTTGCGTGCAGATAACCCAGGCGAAAACGGGCAGCGAGACACACTGCGCAACGCAGGGCCCCAGCACCAGGAAATAAAGCCTAAAAACACTGATTGAAAATACTTTTGGGGATTGAAGTGCTAGGAGAAAATCCTAGCCTCACAGGAGAGTTCGTTGGGGAGACCCACAGGGTCCTAGAACGTACACAAGCCCACCCACATGGAAATCAGCACCAGAGAGCCCAATTTGCTTGGGGAAAGTGGCGGAAGGGACTGGAATCTGAGAAAGAACAAAGCAAGCGCCACTGTTCCCTCTCAGACACCACACCCACATACAGCGTCATAACTTTGCAACTGGGTTGTCCCTTCCTGGTGAACACCTAAGGCTCCGCCCCGCACTACGTAACAGCCGCGACCTGACAAAACAAACAAACAAACAAACAAACAAAACAAAAAATGGCTCAAAAGGGAGAACAGATCAAAGCCCCAGAGCTAATTCATCTAAGTGACCAAGGGATAGCCAACCTATCAGATGCACAGCTCAAAGCACTGGTAGCCAAACTATCAGATGCACAGTTCAAAGCACTGGTGATTAGGAAGCTCACAGAATTGGTTGATTTTGGTTGCAAATTAGATGAACAAATGAAGGCAACAGTAAGTGAAATGAAGGAAAATGCACAGGGAACCAATAGTGATGGGAGGAAAACTGGGACTCCAATCAATGGAGTGGACCGGAAGGAAGAAAGAAACAACCAAACAGAAAAAAAATGAAGAAACAAGAATTAAAAAAAAATGAGGAGAGGCTTAGGAACCTCCAGGACATCTTTAAACATCCCAACATCCCAATTATAGGGGTACCAGAAGGGGAAGAGGAAGAGCAACAAGTGGAAAAGTTATTTGAACAAATAATAAAGGAGAACTTCCCCAATCTTGCAAAGGAAACAGACTTCTAGGAAGTCCAGGAAGCTCAGAGAGTCCCAAAGAAGGTGGACCCAAGGAGGAACACAACAAGGCACATCATAATTACATTAGCCAAGATTCAAATGAAGGAGAGAATTCTAGAAGCAGTAAGGGATAAAGGGACAGTCACCTACAAAGGAGTTCCCATCAGACTGCAGATTTCTCAAAAGAGACCTTACAGGCAAGAAGGGGCTAGAAAGAAGTATTCCAAGTCATGGAAGGCAAGGACATACATCCAAGATTGCTCTATCCAGCAAAACTGTCATTTAGAATGGAAGGGAAGATAAAGTACTTCTCAGATAAGGTCAAGTTAAAGGAGTTCATCATCACCAAGCCTTTATTATATGAAATGTTAAAGGGACTTATCTAAGAAAAAGAAGATAAAAAATAGGACAGTAAAAAGACAGCAAACTCACAGATATTAACAACCACACCTAAAACAAAAGCAAACTAAGCCAACAACTAGAACTGGAGCAGAAACACAGAAATGGAGATCGCATGGAGGGTTAGCAACAGGGGAGTGGGAGGAGGAGAGAGGGAGAAAAGGTACAGAGAATAAGTAGCATAGACAGTGGGTAGAAAATAGACAGGGGGAGGGCAAGAATAGTGTGGGAAAAGTAGAAGCTAAAGAACTTATGACACATGGTCATGAACTAAAGGGGGGGAATGTGGGTGGGAGGGGGTGTGCAGGGTGGAGGGGAATGATGGGAGAGCAATGAGACAACTGTAATAGAATAATCAATAAAATATAATTAGAAAAAATATCTGTATATAATTCTAAAATTTGGAAAAGAAACTTCTAGTTTTTGAGGTATGAAGAAAAATAACAGCTATTATAGTAGGTATTTATTACTAATCAAGAGAGAGATGGCTGGTGTTTTGAAGAACAAGTGCATCAAACTAGAAATCTAATCATTTTACTCAGTAAAGATGTATGGAATGATGATATCAAAGGGGGAAAAAACCCATATGCTATCCTTTGGCATGTATTCCTTATGAGATTGTTAAGAAAATAATTACAAACTATGAATTAGCTGAAGGAATCACTGTTGTTTGTGAAAAAAATACAATCCAAATAACCAAAAATAGCCAACAACAAAAAGCTGATTAAAATACAATTAGAGTACATTAATAAGAGAGACTACTAGGTAGATGTTAAAAGTATGGTTCAAGAATATTCATATGGAAAAATATAATTAACAGTAAAAAGCAATTAAGCACCTACTATGTGTGAGACACTGTTCAATGCACTGAACAAAGTTTGTATCACTTAAAAAAGGAGCCAGGGAGTGGAGGGGGACTGGTGGGTGTGTGAGAGAAAAATGAAAAACAAAACCCCCACATTTTGGTGAGATGTATTCTTATTGAAAACTTTCTTATGGTGGTAGTAGAGATGATTTTATTTTGTCTTATTTATATCTGATGCATTCAAACAAAACTTCTGACAGAAAATTGGTGGGTAAAAAAAGTAAAGTTTTTGTTTTTAAAAGAAAACAGATTAACATTCAGTGCTCATTCAGCTTTGCTTAGATAGACTTACAGCTGGAGAACTGTCTCAGCAGTGTTTGCAAGCCCTACATTCTCCAGAGTAAATTCATTCTTTATAATTGTTCTGTATATTTTGAGATAATAAATATTATGGACACTGAAATAAAGTCTGTGAACTGACCTGGAAAATATCTCAACTTGAAAGTGGATACGAAATTTGTTCCATGATTTCTTCACTAACCAGCATCTAAGCACAGTGCTCTATGGCACTGATGACGCTAGCCTACTTAAGTAGCACTTTTTCTTAGGAATAAAAATTTAACTTAGATAATTATGGCTCAGAGCCAAAAAGAATGTTGACAACAGAAAGAAAACAAAGATCACACATTAATTTGCATGATATAAGAATAAGAAGAAATATGTGTTCCTAGTAAAGCAAGCAGCATGATATAAAGAGGCCCATGTTTGGGCTTAGAAATTGATTTAATAAAAACCACTCAGAATTCCATGTAGACGTTTAAAAAAAAGTGATGCCATGCTTAAACCATAATGAAATTACTCTTAGAGAAAAGAGTAAGAATTGTAGTATTTTGTGTATATTTGGAAATTAAATTCTTTGTAAGGAAAAATATAGACTTAATTCTGCCCCATCTGGTGTGACTTTACAACTCTGGTATGATGTACTCACATGTGAGTAAGATATTGGGGTTCTCAGAAGTGAATCTTAAGTATCCTGCTTATCAGTGAAAAACCATATACCCCAGAATGCATGAGTGATGGAAGAGTTTTGGTCAAGATAACAGAATAACTTTGTTTTTTCAACCAAGGCTCTCAGGTATTGTCATTTCTTTCTCCACCAGTGCATGTTTCATTATGGATGCTCTAAAACTTTCTCAGTCTTTGACAACTCCATAGACATGATTATCATAGACACCTATCCATTTACCATTGCTAGAAAACTTCTGAAACTGAAGGTGTAGAGATGTGAACCTTCCTGGAGATAAACCAGTTGGGAAGACATTTAGCTCTTGCTTTCCACCCCTTCATTCCACAAAAACTGCTCTAAGGTCACCAAGTAACCCCTGTAGCTAACTCCACTGGACAGTTCTCAGTCTTCCCCTGTCTCAACCTGGATGCAACACAGTCAACTCTTACGTTTGAAGCTCTGTCAGCTCAGGAAGCTCTTAAGTTTCTTTGACCAGTGACTCCTGACATATGATCTTTAAATTTTGGAGATTAAGGGTTTGACCTAGGGGCTCTTCTCTCTTAATAATCCCAATAGTACCAAATTCATGCACAAAACTCAAGCCACTTTTCTGGGCTAAATACATTTGAATGGCTCATGTGTACCTCAGTTTTAACATGTCTAGAAATTCTTAATTTCCCTCCCAAATCTATATCACCAAGTATTTACCGTGTGAGAAACACCATCAACTGTTATTTGTACTCAGACTAACAGGATGCTCATATGTGATAGCTGGTTTCATTCCCTTTCCCTGACCCCTGATGCAAACAAAGACCAAGTCCTACCAGTTCTACCACTGATCTGGATCTCAAATATCTCTCCATACCCACTGTCATAACCCCTGTTCCAGCCACCCTTCAGTCCTTACAGAGCGCACTGCAATGTCCTCCCCTAACCAGTATAGCCTGAAGCCACGCTTGCCTCAAGTCTATCTCCACGAAGCAGTCAGAAAGGGGGGATACAGGGAGAGTAGGAATATATTATACATAGTATATATAAAATGATGACCTAATTACTTCATTCCATTCCAGTGATTTCTCATTGTTCTTTAGACAAGTTTCAAAATCCTTATCAGGGACCACAAAGTGCAAATGCTTCACTCATTCACTGTCGTATTTCCAATCACCAGCTTCACATTATAGCAACATTGGCCTTGCTTTTGAACCCAAGCAGCTTTCTATCTTAGAATCCTTCTGTACAGAGTTTTATCATCAACTAACCCCTTCTTTAGGACTCATTTTAAAATCACTTAAAAGAATTTCTCTGACCACAGAGAATAAACTATGGCCCTGAGTATATACTCTTACAGGACTCAATACTTTTATCACAACAGTAATTACATAATGAACTGTGTATGCCCTGTAAGAACTACATATGTCTTGTTTAATGTTTTATCTTTAACACCCAACATTGTGTCTGGCATATAATACTCTCCTGATAAGTACATATTGTTTGATCATTCATTCACTGACTCAACATGAAAAATGCATTTCAAAAACAAGCCAGACAAGTATATGTTAAATATCAAATGGGAGATAAAGAGGCAATTACAGAACTCAGCAGAGGGAAGAATGGGATTTGGGACCTGAAGAAAGTATGAAATAAAAATACTACTGATGATGGTGATGGCAGTTATTGTTTACAGAAATTACTAAGTGCTGGGCAGAACGCTCACTGGTTTAATAATAATCACCACCACCATGTGATCTGCCGCTCTCTGCTGAGCTCTATGTCAATAGTTACGTACTGACTCATTCAATCACATCACAAATCTAACGAGGTAAAGGCCATCATTATTATTAATTTCAAAAATGGGAAGTGTGGCACAGAGAGATTATATAACTTCTTCAAGGAAACAAAGTAATAAGCAACAGAGCAAGGACTTGAACTTGGGAGATCTAATATTGGAGCCTACGCTAATAAGCATGATTCCATATTGCTACTATATTCTAGAACAGCAGTTTTCAACTGGTGTGCCACAACAATTTTTAAAACATGCAATACCCAACTATTTACTCAGGGGCTCTGATCTTTTTCCCTTTAGATTGTAAAACTACAAAAACAACAGCTAACACAATATAGCTGCTCCATGTTAATGAATCAAAATTATATCTAATTTTATTGTCGGATTGACAAAAAATATAATTTTGGTATGCCGCAGAATTTCAGTAGTTAGTTTATGTTGGCCATGAGATGAAAAAGTTTGAAAATCGCTGATCTAGAAAATATACCTGTCCACTTCTAGTTCCTATTGCCACAGTTAACCCTGTAGCTAGGAGCCAGGGTCACTCTTTTCCAAAGAGTGTCACACTGTTTAAGATCATCATCTAGCAAATCAAATCTAAACCAGGTTCTAAAGGGATACAAAAAAAGATGCCCTTCTGTTGAGAAACTAGTGAGGAAAACCAGCGCACACATGTCAACTTGAAAACTGTTACCAATCAATACAGTACCTTAACAAGTGCAAAATCATGGTAATAAGTGTTTATGTAAATGCTGAAGAAAGGGATGATCAGAAGACAGTGAGGACAAAGGGGGGAATTGCCTGGAATGAGTAATGCCCTGGAAGAGGATGATGAAGGCATGGTCAGGAGAGAAAAAGAATCAGCCATTTAAGAAGAAATACTACTCAAAAGAGGTAACTAACAGCATAGTCATTGGAACGAGAACTTGAAATCGTGAGATAAACTGGATATGATACAGGAGAAAAGAGTCTCTACGGTGGATGAAGTATTCGGGCATGCTGCAATAATGGACTATCAATAGCGCAAAGGCTTTCCCCCACAGTCAAACTTTAATAATACCTTATATGCTCAGACACCCTCCAACTCTGATATTGTGTTAGGAACTTTATCATTTCTTCCTGAGAACACCATTTTCTCAGGAACCGAGACAGAGAATTACTAGGAGATTCCAGGGCCACCCAGAGCTCCAAATTCAAGGATATTCGGCTGGACATCAACACTGCAAGGAGTGCCCAACACTTTGTAAAACACACTCTGTGGGGAATATGTTGGAAGCATGCTAAATAAAGCCTTAAAATACAAGTAAGCAGAATGTCTATGTTAACAAAATGACTTACTTTGCAGTGTTTATATAAGTACTAGCCACAGGACAAAATGAGTTCAATGTAGGACTTAAGTAATGTCACGATGGTGAAGTGGAGAGCAAAGCAGGGGCTGGGGTCAGAAATATTTCAAGTTTTATCACATCACTCAGTAGCCATGGGAGAGATTAAGACAATCCAATCATATCAGAATCTGGGAATCAGCAATTTTACCAACTGCCTTCAAAATACCCTAACATTCACTTAGCTATGCCTGTAATGGGCTCGTTTAACCAATTTGGAGTTGTGAAACAGAGTCACAGAACAATACCCACACGCACCCCGAGAACAGGAAAGGGAACTGAAAAGCAGAACCCAGCAACAGAAGAATGTCTTCAGAGGTGCCGAACAGCAGAGGTGGGACCCTGTCTGCAGTGTTCCCATACCTCTACCTTACTCTGCAATGTGTCTGAATTTTCCTCAATAAAAGTCTGTCAGTAAACAAAGGTAGACCAAGTAAGGTACAGGCATGGAACCAGGCATTCTGCAGGTGAAAGACACATAATTCACTTTAGAATGGTTTGTTTTTTAAAGAACTTTCACAACCAAATGACTCTTCATTTCCAGGTACAGAAGAGACAATAAAACAAAGATTTTCAAAACACACAATTACAGGATCTCTCACTGCCTAGTGTAATACATGCTTTTGTATTTCTCTCGTTTCTGCAATTGCTTCCCCTCTTAAAGAGTACTTTTCACAAAAGTAAAACCATGGCTTTTATACAAATAGAAAACAAAAATGTGTCAAAAATTTTATTTTAACCCACTAATGAGTGAGAGAGCCAGAGTGACACTGCATCTGATTCAAAGGTGAATCTGAAGAACAAGCACCTACGTACAGGAAACACGGAACGCTGAAGTGAATTTAGTTAAACTACAGAGTGAAAACGTAATGTTTGAAATCATTTCTTTTACAGGGCAGAAATCTGTATGGGGTAGCATCTGTACAAACAGGAGTCACTGTATTAGCATGAGGCCATCACAAGTTAAATTTTAAAAACTACGCAGCTCTGGGTGGTGTGCCTCAATCTGTGGCAGTGTCACCCTGAATGGAAGGGTGCAGGTCCAATTCCTGGTCAGGGCGCCTGCCCAGACCACGGGTTTGGGTCAGGGAGCATAAAAGAGGCAAATGATTGATGTTTCTAGCCCTCCCTCCCTTCCTGTCTCTCTAAAATCAATAAGCATGTCATCAGGTGAGGAAAATATAAAGATGTGGCTAGGGATAAAGTTATTTATCTCAAAAATACATACCAGAAGCTTCTGAACATTTAAAAGAAAAAAAAAAATCAGTGAACCTCTAACGGTTTACTAGGCAGTACCCAGCATTCCAACAAAAGGGTGCCCAATAATCTTCCCAGTTGCAAAGTCTGTAACAATTTTTCCCAATACCCCCACCTAATGAGAGGAGAGACTATGTTCTAAATGTAGTGCTTTACAGTGCAAAAATTTACAAAAGGAATAAAACTCAGTTGAAAATGGGTTAAATTTGTAAAAGGAGGTGCTTGTACACAACCACTACTAACTGTGGTAAATGCTGAAACACAATCTTCACAAAATTCCATTCAGAAACATGTTCAACCTAATAAAGATATATTTCTCTCTTCTTATTTCCATGGAAACCATAAATGCTTTTAAATATCCCTACACTTAGTTTTGAGGATCACGAATAGGAGAACCTGACAAAACAAGAACTGGCCACAGGGGACTCCTAAGGCTGAAAGAACTACGGACAAAAGACGATAAAGCAATGCCCCCAACCATTAGAGTGTGCAACCTGAGGAGAACCAAACTCCATGACAAGATCAAGGTCTCCTTAACAACATCTGACTCTTTTTCAGAGAGAGGGAGAACGGATATGGGAGGAAAAGGGCTCAGGGGAGGAGAGGAGAGAGCCTGAAAGAAAGGCAAAGGAGAAAGAAGTGACAAGAGCCTGGGAGAAACTTTCAGGGTAGTGGCCACTTCAGCAGCACCGGTGCCTGATACCACAGGGCTGCGGGGCGTATTTCTGTGCTGTGAGAACAAGTCAGTGAGCTACACATGGAAGTCATGTCTACACCTTTAGCTGGGGAAAGAAAGAATAAAATGGAGAAATACCTTCCCCTAAATTGGCAAAAACTTGGGCTGATGAATGTATGAAACCACCATGAGAACCCACTTTTAGCACTAACCACGGCGCCCTTGCAGGGGCCCATTGTATCTACGGAGCACATGATGCCTGCTCCAGAGCGCAAGGTCAGCAGACAGTGAGTGGGTGCTTGCAGAATTCTTCTGGGATTTTCCCAGCAAATGCAGAGCCAAGCCATGGGCCCAGAGTTTAAAGTGTGAATGGAGCTCTAGACCTAAGCAACCTTTCCAGGTCACAGAAACCTACCAGGCAGAACCACAGGCATTGACTTTGTGGGTTTGGCACAAAGGGGCATTAGAATGTGATTTTAGGCTAAGGGAGAGTAAGAGAGGCAAGTGCCATCAAAACAAACAAAACAACAAGAAAGGAGCATTTGTGCCAACAAGTCACCAGGGGTTAGAAAGGCAGCTAGCTTAAAGGTACTTCAAGATTACATGAAAACGACGATCTAACCAAGTAGGCCTGAAGACATACAGGGGAAACTGCAACTGAACACAGACCTGACTTATAAAGCCTCTGAGTGATTGTGGTGCTTTTACACCTTGTTCAGACATACTGGGCAAACTACTTACTTCTCTAAAGCCAAAAATAACATTTTAACCTCTTCCATTGAGGCCCAACTCACTAGGACTTAACGGAAAAATAACAGCTGTACAGGTCTGCAAATCTCTTACAGAAAGGACAGTTTCGAATACCCTGAGGAAAAGAGAATGGTGCTATTCAAGTTCAAGAAGGCACTGAAAAATCAGGAACTGAAGGAAGAGGTCAGGAGGAGATGCCAGAGAAAATCCTACTTATTTGTTTACTTATTTATTTTAAAGGAATACTTCCACCCTTTATAAGTTTGAACCCCACTGGTCAACTCTGTAAGTCTTCGCTTCATGATATGATGGAATAAGAGGGACCCAAAAATTGACTCCCTACCCCCAAAGCTAGTCCTTGGATCACTTCAGGCCATGGTTTAAGCAATAATACTATGCATGTCCACTAAAATCAGTCATAGATAGAGCTTTCAAAAAAGTAGGTAACATGATCAAGGAAAGCAATATTCAAAGTAAGCACAGCAGCAGCTAACCGGGGGAAGAAAGACACAAGGACTTAACAGCAAAAAGGAATGAAGAGCAGAAGAAACAAGAGCAAAATTAACAGACAAGTTGTTAGGGTTCCACATCACACAAAGGCAGGTGTTTGGAGAAGTACAACCCCATTCTAGCAACCTGGCCCTTTCTGGGACTGAAAAACATGACTGGAGAGGACAGGATGCTGGTTTGGCTCTCTCTTCTCACAGTGCTGTCAGCAAACAAACATCGTAACTCCTCATGCACCAGAGAGGAAAGAACAGGCACCACAGACAATGGAGGAAAAGTGGAAGAGACACCTTGGCTCTGCTCACACACAAGGGAAGAGAAGGGGTGCAGGGAGGTACAGTAGAAAACTGGGGTGTGCTGGTTGCAACCTGAGAAGTGGGAGCTCTCTTACCCCAGAACTATTGATTTGTCTGATTTGCCAGAACAACAGTAAGCCATGCAGCGGATCCATTCTGTTGCCTCTTTTGCATTCTATCTGCAGGAGATTGTATTTACTACAGAGCAGGCTACAGCAACAACAATAATAAATCCAAGATAAGCAACAGCCTTATATTCCATTGACATGCACATTCCAAGTTTTTGTGTGCTGGTGAGGGACTGCAGACAGGAGCAGGGCAAAAAGAACCCACTAATAATGAAACTGTGGGTATATGACGTGAACCAGTCACCACAGAAACCATCCTCCAAATCTAATCAGATACACTGCCAAGTCAGTTAAATTCTTAGTTGGTTTCACATTCATAGGAAAATCCTGGCCTAAAGGAAACTGGACGGATGATTAATTAAGGAAGCAATGACCAGAACTTGTAATACCCACTTCCTTCACCTTGGAAAATTAGAATTAAAGGAAACTAGTAACTTCTTCAGGATTCAAATAACCAGACTGGCAGTATGTTTTCCCTTAGTGGTTACCCTGCAAACAGGTGCAAAAGATGCAGAAGAGCCAAGTTTTAAAAAGCCCTAGCCAAAAGGTAGGGTTCATTCAGTTGGCATTACACAGACGCTGTGTAATGTGTACCTTATGGAAAAACACCAAGTTGACATTAATGTCAAAAATCATCTGTACTAACAGGCAAACAAGAAACAAAACCACAAATTGGGAGCCACCAGAACAGTTTTTGAGCTTTCAACATGGAAAGGGACATGACAGGCTCCACTGGGAGAGTGGAACACAGAGTCAGAAAACACACTTAGCCCTGACCACTGTGGCTTGGTTGGGCATCATCCCATGAAGTGAAAAGTCGCTGGTCTGATCCCTGGCTAGGGCACACGAGTAGGTTGTGGGTTTGGTCTCCAGTTGGGGCACATACAGTCAACCTGTCCATGTTTCTCTCCCTCTCTTTCTCCCTCCTTTCCCTTCTCTCTAAAAATAAGTAAATAAAATAAAAAAGAAAGAAAAAGAGAGGGAGGGAGGGAGGGAGGGAGGCAGGGAGGGAGGGAGAGAGAGAGAGAGAGACAATGAATGAACGAACGAACGTTTACTAGCAAAAAGTGACCAGTCCAGTCCCAGGGAATGCCAAGAATGGACATAAGAAAGCCTGCTTGTTTCATCACCTAAGAGGCCAGCACCTCACCTGCCAAAACAGGCAGTCATCCTCTCACTCCTGTGCTTGGATCACTGACTTTCCACCACAGGAAGTCAGCCAGGAGCTTTGCACTTGCTAAGTCTCCATACGAGGCATTTTAATGCACTCTGACCCTTACCTGTTGAAATCCTTTTTAAAAATACAAGAGAAGAGATGTAGACAGTGAGGTAGAAACTCAACACTAAATGCCAGAAGCCATTAAAACCACAACTTTATAGGTGATTTGTCTCATAGGCATGATATGTAATACAGCACATTTCTTGAAGTTGTTTAGGAGACAAAATGTGAGGAGCTTCTAAAAACAGGGTAAAGCAAAGTAGGTTTACAGTTGTGTCCACTTTCAAATATAATTAATAAATTCTGCCCCACCCTATATGTCCACCCCCAAGGATGTGTATATGAAGGTGGGAAGCGGTATTATGCACAAACACCAGTTCACGGTCAACTATCTTGGCAGTATATTGCATATCCACTGTCAGCCTAACCAAAACTAAGATGGGGGTCATGAAGGGAGGAAAACGAGGAACACATTTAAAAATTACAAAAAGCGTAAGAAACTCCTGTGAAACTATTTTATGTGTGTATTCCATGGACTGTACTCCAGGTGTTTTGTCTTCATCTGCCTGATACCCATATGCCTACCCATCCCTCAGACACTAACCACCAGCATCCTTTGGAAAGCTGGAAACAGATATATGTCACTTAAATGGCACAAGGGCACCCAACACACACATAATGTAACGTGACACTTTGACAGAAAGAAGGGAAGGTTGAAGGGGAAGAGAAAGATCTTCTGTTATAGAGGATACACACGCCAAAAAAAAAAAAAAAAAAAAAAAAAAAAAAAAAAAAAAAAAAAAAAAAAAAAAAAAAAAAAAAAAAAAAAAAAAAAAAAAAAAAAAAAAAAAAAAAAAAAAAAAAAAAAAAAAAAAAAAAAAAAAAAAAAAAAAAAAAAAAAAGAAAGAAAGAAAGAAAAAACAAAAGAAAACCTCCAATCTAAGCTGAACAATGGGTGATGAAAGTAGACAAGGTCATTCCAACATCTATTTAAATGAAATAGCTTTTTCACTTTCACTTCCCTTGGGGGTAGGGGCACGCACACACACACACAAGTAAGGAAGACTATGAAGGCAAATCTGTTGCAAATAAATAAATATATAAATAAATAAGAAAACACTAAAATGCATCAAGGCCGGAGGCAGCATAAGATGCACAGATAGCAATAAAGATCATCAGGACACTATACTGGCAGGTGCCAAAAGGACATTCCTGAAGAAAATGTGCACCTGCCTCAAAAAACCCGCTGAGGACTTCCTCTTGCTGCCAATGGGAAATCTCAGCAAGAAAATGAACTCCACAGGCAAAAAAAAAAGCACCATCCCCAAGGTTTCATTCAGCTTCTAGAAGGCACTGGATCGTGAGCCTAGGCTCATCTGGCCCTAATGTAGAGAAATCATCATTGTGCTTTCCAAAATTGGTATATATAACTTTCCCCCCTGCAGCTGAACAGCTGAAAAATAGCCCTTTGATCACTCCAACATCTTCACCAAAAAAATGACACTAAGGGAACTATTGTTAAGAATGCCACAGCAGGCACATATAGAAATTAATATACGTATATTGTAACTCAGCAAGGTAAGCCACAGGCCTGACAGCATCCACAGTCAACAACAAGCAGCTACAACTTAGTCACCTGTGGCTCAAAGGCCATTAGCAACAGGTCTGTGGACTGCTCAGAACTCTCTGCTATGAAGAATGTATATCAATGTATCTCACTCATTAAGAGAGGCACAACTTCTTGACAAAAGTCCAATTAATGTAGGTAACAGTGTTCAATCTATAATCTGCAGTAACTGGCCACAGAGAAAGAAAAGCTCAAAAGAATCCCATTGCTTAATAGGGACAAGGTACTACTATATCTAGGCAAGGGTGAGCTGGCAAGACATTTATGATGTGCAATCACAAGGAACATCAGGCAAAGTCTCAGTCAGCCTGGGAAGACAATATAACAGGAAGATACAGTATTCTATTTCATTCCTGCTGTGGGTTAAACTGAGCTCTAGCATTTTTTGTTTATAGTTGCATTTACTTCCTGGTACCCAAGGCAAGCTTTCTGAGAGTCCAAGCTAAGATTTACTAGCCCTTCCTCTGTCACCACCCTCAAGCTATGTGGTCCTCCCTACACATGACCTTCAGGTAACCATCTTTAACCATCAGTGACTATGGGAGTTGAAATGGGTGGTGTATCACAGAGGGTGAAATGATGAACCAACAAGCCTTTTCTGCACAGATGATCAAAATCAGCACCTCAACTGCTCACTATCCTCCCTTGGTTTTATTTCTCTTCATAGCAACTGCCGCTACCTGATTTTGCCATTGTCTCCCTTTCCCACATGCATGTGGGGACTTCATCGGTTTTGTTCACTGTTACAGTCTCAGTGCCTAGCCCAGTTCTAGGCATAGAAGGGCACTGAAATGCTTGTTGAATAAGTGAATAACTCCCCTAACAAGGATACCTATTCAGCCAAGAGATCCTAATTGTGCAAGGGTATAGTCCTAATCACTGAACGCTCATTCAGACACAGCCTTCTGGGAGCTCAAAAGTGTATCATCTTCTGTTCTTCTGGAGCATCTACATGCATTAGTTCAAAGGATGCTCAACACATTTCTCCTACTTAGAAGCAACCTCAGAAAAAAAGAAGTTTGAGTAACAATACTTAAACTTGTCCTAAAATCTGTACTTGACCTTTTCTCACTAAGATGTTCCAGTCACAGTGAGAATTAAACAGGGATTTTACAAAGAGATAATTTTATTTTAATATAACTGGAAAGAAATATCTTCTAAGTCATAATAATTAAAAAATGGTAAAGCAACTCAGTGACAGTTCAGGTGATGAGATAGGAGGTTAAGTTTAAGCCCTAGTTTCAATTCTGCTTTTCCAGAATATAAAACAGTACCTCTATAGATGCACAGGCAACAGCCATGGAAAAATTCACATTCAGTGCCTGAAAACAAATGAGCTACAGAAAACAACACATAAGCTGAAGTACTTTGGTGAATCAGCAGCTAAACTCTTGGGACTTCTGAGCTGCACAGGCTCTATTCAGGGACACGACTCACCCCAGATATGTCTGCGACACGGTGGATAGGCACTTCCTTCTTGCTATGCAATCCTTTGCCATTTTTAATAGCTCTGTAGAAGAAAAAACCCAATTAAAAAAACAAATCACAGAGGGAAGGGGTAGGAGGGTGAGAAAATGGGGTGAGAAGCGAGGTCATTCAAATAGGGGTCTACCACTCACTGCACAAAGTCACTCTGCACAGGACTGAGTAGCCAGTCTCTGCAAGAGTATTTGGTGGAGGGAAATGACAAGCCTGTTCTTCTGAACCCAGTCATCAGTACGTGGCTGCTAGTTTCAGCTAACAGTGCTCCTGGTAATCAGAGAGCTCCCGGAACTTGTTTCCAAATTAGAGGCATTGTTCCAGGCACAACAGAATCAGTTGGAAGAGTACAATCTTAAGAAACAGAAGTAATAATGTTTCCTTCTGTATTTAATCACACGAAACATTTAAAATGCAAAATATGTAGCTAGTGTTCCAATTCTAATGGAAATAAGTTCCTTCCAGGTAAAAAAAAGTTTCCATGAATGAAGTAATGCTGTATGGAAAAGCCATTTACAGGAGAGGAAAAATTAGCAAAGGCTACATAACTGACATTAAACCTTATTTTCAATCAGTCTGTTTGTAATAACGGTAGATTTAGCAGGGGACTCTGGGACTTTGGAGCAAACCAACCAGTGTGGTCAGATGTGTAACAATCTCCCACTTTTTATCTCATAATTCCCTGAAATGGTAACAGGGACAGAAGCCTAAGCATCACTGGGCATATCTCTCATGTAACAATGAAGGACTGGTGAATAAAAACTGATGGGTAAATCACTCAAGTCACTAGACTGTTAGATAAGAACTTGTCGTGTCCTGCTAGTCTGCAGACCCAAGCAGGGAATGTTTCTGAGTTTGGAGAATGAGGAATAGAGATTCAAGGGTGTGCCCACCCTGTGGACCAGGCTTTTTAGAGTTTCCGAATTCCAGAGAGTGAAAACTATCCAGACTGGGGTCAGTATTTCAAGCCCTCACACTAATAACCGCACTTCTACAGTCTTCCCACCAGGTTCTCACTAAATAACCAGCAACAGAGGACACTGCTCTGCAGGGGTTATTTTCAGGTCTTAACTTTCCAAATCAAGCTCATAAACTAAATGAGGTGAATGTTGTTTGGTGCAAAGTGGAAGAGTGTGGGGTCAGTGGACATGGCCCTCCCCCTACCCATGACTGAGAGCTGTTCAGACAGCCACTGGCCAGAAGGAATGTGTATTATATTAGGAGTGGATTGTAACTCCCTCCTTATCTCCTTTTGGGAATGCCTTCTTGTCTGGTGACTGCTTCTTGAACTTTTTCTTCTGTATGTGCACACCGAAGTAATGTAGTTATGGGCCACCCGTAGGTTTGTGCAGCCTGGACCTGGCTGCCTTTGTCTGGGACCCTTTATAATGAGCCTCAGACTGGAGGTCGCTCTCACTCTGACCTGCTGTTGGTGCACTCCCCTGTCATGCGAGTAGTAAACGGCATGTCCACGTCTGCTAGCCCTCAGGCGGTTTTTTCAGAGTATCATGAACACTTAAATAGATCCCAGCTTTGGGTTCCTGTGTTACAGTCATATTTCTTACATACTTGGGCCATCATCATTCACTCCTCACCCCTTCCCCCATTCACAGGGTACCTACCTCTCACCCAACTGATATAAAATGCCTCCTGTTCAGGAACAACAAATGCTTCCTTTACTATCTGGTTTTCATGCCATGATGACGGTAAGATATGACAGTACAGAGTTAACAAGAAAAAAAACACATCATACACTCCCTCTGATCTGAACTGCTAACTGAAAGAAAGCATTTCCAAGTTCCTTGAATCCCAGGGCTTCCTCCTGATCTTGAATCAAGGGCTTCTTCAGCTTCAGAAATTGCAAATAGGTCAGATTCTTCCTTTTTACAATTTAGTCCAACGATTTCTCGTTCTAGGAGCCTGTTAAGGATCATGGACCAGGGCTGGTTCTCAGGGTTTGTCCCAGTCCCTTGGGATTTATAAGTTAATAGGAGAGGACCAGAGGATGGTTTACATGGGAAACCACTGGCTGGAGTCCAACAACAGCTCTAACTCATCCTCTGCCACCACCGGCTCCCACATTCCCCATTCTGCTACCATAAACTCCGGGGAACTGCCTTGGGAAGAACAAAGCCTCTGAGGCAAGGCAAGTGCACAGCCACCCTGACTGCAACTCGCCTTCCTTCAAAACCAGGTCCACTAAGCTTTCTGCAGGTCCTCTGGGGTCCCAAACTGCTTGCAGCTTTATCTTCTTCTAACAACAAGGACAAGTGAAATAAATGGACCTGTCCTGTAACAGATAGCATGTGAGGGCACTGCTGAACTTGTGACCTTTCCTGGAGGCTAGCAAGCATCTCATGTATGATGAGGAAAAAAGAATTGGGCCTAAGCAGTAAGTTAGAAAACAGAGGTTCTCCAGGCAAAGGAAGTAAGGTGATAAATTAAAATTCTGCTTTGTTTTTGTGACCCCGAAGTAGCTCTGTGCCATAGGCAGAAATCCAGGACTTAACTGAAAAGATTAAGCATGCTATCCAAGGGAAAAAACATAACACCTCAAACCAAAAACCATGGATAATAGTGTGCATAAGACATTTTAAAACAAACGAACTAGAATTCTTAAAAATTTTGTCTTAAAAAAACTTTATGATCTACCTTGTTTCTGAAAAGGGTATTATCAGACACTTATTTACATTCAGGTATTAATTTTGTAAAAACCTTCAAAGACTATCTTCCCATACTTATGACTGCTAAATTAAATCAATTCAGGTTCATTCAAGAGGCAGCAAGAGAGTAATATTATATCATATATAAACTGAGAAACAGTTCTCATTGTTGTTAACAAAACAGAGGCAAAATTAAAAGTTAATAATTCATAAACACTAAGTACAAATAATGCCCACCTACGGAGCACTTTAAAGTGTAAGTGGTCCACTGGACCCAGGCTACAGAATGTGAGGGCTCTCTGAGAAATGAGCTACACGGTACATAATTCAGTTTGGGTCTCCTTCCCTGTGCTGGGGTTGCTTTGGTTCTTGTTCCCATACTACTGTAGAGATGACCTGGGTGAGTCATCCCCAGAACTCCTCCCTCAGCCTGACACAAGGCTAATAATGCCACAGCAAGAGCTCTTCATTAAGACAGTAACTGGGGGAAGTGCCCAGTGTAGAAATTCATGCACATATCGCAGAGAGAGCAAAGGAGTAAACACGGAGAGTGGCAGGCTTGCCCTGTTCATTGCCAAAGGGAATATACTGTAGTGTACATCTCTGTTCCAGGACCAGGAGGCTATAGGACATGACTACCCCCTAACAGCAGAATAGATGGTACAGTCAAGATCCAGGTTCTGCTGCTTTGTCACTACTTCTCAGTGGGGCTCCCTGTGCATCTTACATAACCCAGTTTTCGTGGGATACGTTTGGGGAGTTCTGTCGTTGAGACATGGGAGGGTAGTCAGCTAGCAGGTTTGCGTCCACAGACAACCTGCTCCACAAAGCAAATACCAACACCCCTCCCCACATTCCCTCTCCCTGCAGGCTGCAACCACAGCTCAACATCCCTTTTCATTAGGCAAGGAATCAAACTCCTGACTTCTAAACTTCTCCTGCTGTGTCTGCTTAATAGCTGCTTTCTCACAAAGGCAGGCTGGTGCTCAGGCCAGCCAGCAGAAAGGAAGCAGTGGGGCAGAACACAGCCTGCTCCTCTCAGAAGCTTTGTCTCCAGGAAGCAGCAGTGCAAAGATGGCAAAGACCAGCGGTATCAATAACGGACAGAAATCACCAGCCAGGAAAAGTGAGCATATATCCCCATTCATACAAAGGGCTGAAGGTCGGAAGATAAATTAAAACCCAGCTTTCTAAGTTGCTTCTAGAAGCCTTCAGAAGCTATACTTGGGGGACAATTTCATTCCTATCACTAGAAACACTCTTCTTTCTTTAAACAGCAAAGTTTAAAATTCCCACACAGGAGATGCTACTGCCTCCCCACTAGATAACAAAGCCCTTAACTGTTAAAGAAGATTACCCCACCGCCTTCGCACAACAGGATTAGAGTGTCAGCACACTCTATGCCACAGGTGGCGAACACATGGCCCGCGGGCCGCATCCAACCCTCCACCTTGTTTCTACCCGGTGGCAGTGCTGAGCTCCTTGCCCCTAGTTCAGGAGTAGTTACATTTATACAGTCCTAAAATCACATTTGGCCCTTTGAAGGCAACCGCAAGGCTGAGGTGGACCCCTGGTGAAAATAAGTTTGACATCCCTGCTTTATGTGATGAAACAGAGTTTGCTCTTAGGTTCTGGGGTCCCTTACTCAGGAAAACCTATACAGACCAACCCTCTTCAAGGCACCACTGACTCATAAACAGTTCATATTGGGCCAACAGACCATAATCTTAATCTCAATTCAGTGATGGCAGGTTGTCATTCTGAATAACTCTTCTTGTGAGACTAAAAGAAAGTCAAAGGATCTACAGTTAGATGCTGTGTAATGCCAACCACAAAATGGCTGTCACATCAGGAATTCTTAACCTGGGGACGTGAGTGAGCTTCACACTTTAGAATGCTGAAAGTATCTATGAACCCTAAAATGAGAAAATTATATATGTGAATTTTTCTGAGGAATAGGAGCATCCAATAGTTTCACAAAAACAGTTTCATACATAAAGAAAGTGAAGAGATGGAAAGCAAAAATGGCATACAACAGAGAATTAGCAGGGAAATAATGTGGCAAAGGAAGCTATAGAGCTGAAAGCCATAGAGTTATCAGAAGCTCTTGAATCCGTAATTTCCCTTAAACAACGCTTTCATGGTAACTAGAAACCAACATGTTCCCAACTCGGTTTCTGCTTCATTGCATACATCCCATACTTTCTTCCTTCCTAAATGTACTCACTTGGCCCTTTTGCAAGCCCGTTGGGCCGCACCCTCACCAATTTACTCCAAGATAACATCAAGAATATTTTAACTGAATTCAATCAATTTCTTTTGATACTGCATACTACTTTGATTCTACATTGTGTCCCACTGCTGTATGACTTCTCACAAAAACCCATTTGATCATTTTGCTGCCCTATGTCCACCGAAAACAAAGACCACCAGCCTATAACGGCAAGTGTGAATTTTAGTGTTTGGCTCTCTGGGACCTCTACCATGTGGCCCCAGTTTATATCTTCACATGGTTTCTACATTACTCCTTCTAATTCAATTAGGCTCATTTTTTTCCAACTCTGTGACCTAAAGTCATTCACTATGTGTGTCCTTCCAGGCCCAAAGTATAGAATAAAACGGAACCACAGTTATCACATCAGGAATTCTTTACCTGATATCCTAAGTAAGCTGCAGTTTGTATGCTGGGAGTATTTACACATGACTTTGAAATGGTAGTGAAATGATATAAATATACATATGGGGGGGCAGGATGAATTCAGCATGTAATTATAAACTGCAATATATTACTTTCAGAGTGCATGATGTGTTCATCTTCATTTTTATGGCTAGAATTCAGGCCCTTGGAGGGTTGGGATCCTGCCCTTAATATTTGCTATTGTATTTAACACAGAGCTCTGTTCACATAGTTATATAAACCCAGGGCATCTAGTTCAGTTATTGTGTGCCTAGTAAAGCTGAACAAATGACTGGTGACTGACTAATGCAGAACACTGAAAGTCTTTCAGTTGGAGTCATGGATAATGCCAAAGTGACTACAGGACAGAAGAGTGAGGCTTGCTGGCTCTTCTGGATGCCCTGTGTCAGGATATGTGCGTGTTTTCAGGCATGTTGGTTTTACTGGGAATGGTCAGGGCAGAAGAGCCTGGCCTCTGAACAGAAGCAGAAGTGCGCCAAGGATGAAAGCATCATATCTCCTTCAGCAAGTCTCCTAGAACTACAGAAAGAGATAACAATCTGAATGGCAGTGAGTAGGAGCAAAACTCTGACCACCATAAACAATAAACAATAAAACAACCAAGTGGCAGGACGTATGAAACTCCTACTAAACAATGTGAGAGAGGTTAAAAAGAACAAAGAGTGAATAACCTGCTAAACTTCGAAGGCACCTCTGACTGTGTTTCAGGTCACACTGATGAATACAGTGTTTCTGCATGAACCAAATACAGGCACCAATGAAACATAGCAGCAATAAACAATTCCTTTGGCCTCTCTACTGGTTCCTTGCCAGCTGGAGGAAGCAACAGGGTCCTGACACTCAGTAAATAAGATGCAGAGCAGGCACAGGTGCAGAATGGTAGGTGGGGCTGCTAAGATTATGTGGCTGCATTTTCAACGAAATCAGAATCACTGGTAAGAAAGAAAAGATGGAGCATACACAGACTGGCAATGAGGAAATTGAGTCCTACAGCCAAGGGGAGGTGGGCAGACTAATGACTCAGCAGGTATTACGAGGCAGTGAAGCAAGTAACATCACTTCACCTAAAATTAATATAAGAAGAAAGGAAGACCCATGCTACTGTGCCAGGGATGACAACAGATCTTCAGTACTTAGTAGAGAGAGAAAAACAAGCTATGTGGCAGAGAACCACCGGAAAACAGGCATTCCAGTGCAGACTGATGGGAAACACGAACAAACGAACTCGCTGGCCCTGGTTAGGACCACGGGACTATTAGTTCTGTGTGGAAATGGTCGATATCAGTCCAAAGTCTTCTTAAGAGGGCAAAGGCCTCAGAAAGGTGAGATCAGATACAATGACAGCTTCAAAGTGCCTCAATAACACTCACTGGCTCTGTAGTTTCTCACATCTTGATCACAAAGGCCAAAATGGCCACCAGAAAAAAATTTGGTGTTACAATGATTCATTAATTCTATTCCAAGATAAAGCTATCATTAACATAATTTCTAAGTGCTTAAACACACAGGCCTACCCACTTGTACTTCAAGAAAAATGTGGGAAATGTTTTGTAGTCTCTCCACCCCCAGAAACAATGTTTCACATCATTTTTAAAAAATTATTTTATTGTTGTTCAATTACAGTTGTCTGCATTTCCCCCTACCACTCCTCCCCACCCCAGCCACACCCTCTCCCTTGGTTTTGTCCATGTGTCCTTTACAGTAGTTCCTGAAAATCATCCCCCCTCCCCTCTGGCTACTGTTAAATTATTCTTAATTTCAATGTCTCTGGGTATATTTTGTTTCCTTTTTTCTCTTGTTGATTATGTTCTAGATCATATGGTATTTGTCCCTCATAGCCTAGCTTATTTCACTTAGCATAATGCTCCCCAGTTCCATCCATACTGTTGTAAAGGGTAGAAGCCCCCTTTTTTCTCTCTGCTGTGTAGTATTCCATTGTGTAAATGCGCCATAGTTTTTTGATCCACTCATTTCCTGATGAGCACTTAGGTTGCTTCCAGCACTTGGCTATTGTAAATTGTGCTGCTATGAACACCAGGGTGCATAGGTTCGTTTGGGCTGGTATTTCAGGGCTCTTAGGATATAGTCCCAGCAGTGGAACTGCCTGGTCAAAAGGCAGTTCATTTGTAGTTTTCTGAGGAAATTCCATACTGTTTTCCACAGTGGCTGCACCAGTCTGCACTCCCACCAATAGTGCACTAGGGTTCCAATTTCTCCACAACCTCACCAGCACTTGTTGTTTGTTGATTTGGTTATGATGGCCATTCTGACCAGTATGAGGTGGTATCTTATTGTGGTTTTAATTTGCATCTCTCTTACATCATTTTTAATAGCTGCAAATAAAACCATCATATGGATCCATATTCCATAATTTAATCAACTACCTGCTGCTACATATTTATGTAAATATAATACTTTTAGTATTATAAATAATGTCATAAAGAATAACTTTCAAACAAACTGTTGAGAGTCTTGCTATTTCTTTCTTTGGATAATTTCATAGAAGTGTAACTGCTGTGTCACAGGACAGTGAAGCACTATTGTTTTCCATTTCCAAACAGAACACGCCTTGCCTCATGGGTTCTATTTGTGGTTAAGCCTTTGATTTAGGTGCTCTTTCCCCATGCATCCCAGACACCCACTTACATCTCCACTCTCACACAATTATACTTGCAATTATTCACTTGCTCCTCCAAATCCCCACAGAACGTATATTTCTGTTTATATCCCCAATGCACCTGATAATGTATTTGTTATTGTAACATGAACAAGTCAGAGAAAATGTTAATGTATCTTTTGACTGAGTGAAAAGCAACAGACTTACTGTTTGGAAATGGTTTTTCCAATGTGAGCTACATTTACTGGGATCTGCCGGAAAAGATTCACTGACAACCACTAGAGATTTGGATCCCTGAACCTGATGGAGAGGCAAAGGAATAAGAAGTAATACATTTCAACTTCTGGGCCTAAAGCTGGAGTGGGGAGTCAGGGGCAACTTAGGATAAAACAGAAATGCATGAGGGAGTTTATAAGAAATTCAGATACTAAGAATCCTGCAAATGAAAGAAAGCTATGAAGTGGATTTCCCCTTCACCGGTAGCTATAAAATTCTGTTTATGCATTGATGTATCAGTGATTAATTATTCAAACTATAGTCCTCCTGAGAGATTCCCAAGGCTTACAGCAAAGTAGGATAGGGACATCTGTGATAGAGACAGCCCTCTGACCCACTCAGCCACGTCACACTGCAGATGAACCAAATCAAGCAAGCACAGCAACCCTCAAGATGATTTCACATTAAATTAGCCAAGAGCTGGTGAAAGCTACTCAAAAGGAGTAGAATTAAAAAGCTGTGAATGCAGAGTATGAGGAAGGGGACAGAGATAAGAGTCAAGGGGAATAATGAGCTGTTCGACTGACTTGGAGGGAACAAGGAGGGCTGTCACCACAGGGAAGGCACTGTGAGGACAGATACATGCAAAGAAATCCAAAGCCTGTTTATTCTATGCCTTACTCTCTGTTACTTACAACCATGACTCTAATTCTAATTGCAGTAAGATTATTCATCTGGCATAAAAGGACACATACTATGATTTGTTTTTACAGTGGTCTCCTGGGAATTACAGGTTAGTGTGGTGGTTCTTTGACCTTAGTGTGCATCAGGGTCACCTGAACATGTTTTAAGTGATTGCTGGGACTCAACTCCAGAGTTTCTGACTCAGTAGGTTTGGGGTGGGGGCAGATTTAGAGGAACCTTACAATTCACATTTCTAACAAGTACCCAAGTGCCAATAACGTTGTTGGTCTGGGGACTACACTTTGAGAATGACTGGTTTAGGGAGTCAAGTTATAAGGCATTGAAAAGAGGTGAGGTCAAGTGTTATCACTCCATTGTTACGAACTATTTTGGATTGAAATTATATTCCCAGTATGAAAATCTTCAAATGTATTTTGAAATACATATTGAAATCTCAAATATTTAGGACTGGTGTGAAAAGAGCAAGAGCCATTTAGCCAAGAGAGCAGTGAGATGAAAGAGAACAAACAAGGTGCTCCGGACAGATGAATGGTTGTAGCTGCATTGGGTGGGGGTGTGGTGGAGGGAGACTGATAAGCCCAATCAGCTAGGGCTGCTCCTCTGAAGGAACAGAACAAGTACAGATTAATAATTACCAGAAAGATCAGGCAAGGTCTATTTCTGGCTACGAGTTCATTATTTGACCAGGACCTGGCAGAACTACCCGCAGCTTTGTATTCAAAATAGAAGAAAAACATAATGGGCTCCAACTTTATCCCAAACCCCTCACACTAGTCATCAAGGTAAGTCTCACAGCTTGAGTTCTATCAGAGGAACCGGGGGTAGGAAGGGAAGAGAAGAATAGGATGAAGAGTGAACAGATCCTCTTAATATCCTGAAGGAGAAAACCATTTGGAAATGGAGACATTATACAGTGCTCCAGAAGTGGCCATTTGTGCTGCCTTAAATGCAGATTGATTACTGCTATTTGGATGTTGAGTGCATCATCTTTTCTGAAGAAAGGGAAAAGCTAAATTTCCCCACATTCAGCTGTGTCGTCCAATCACTTCCCCACACCAGCTCTTTTAATGCATTTTCCTGTTATCACAGGCTCTTGCAATAGCTGATCTACCCTATTCCCCAACAGTGAAACACCCCACACTGACAGGTGCTGTATCCCATTAGCAACCTCCTGACTGCAAGCCCAAAATGTAGTGGGGTGTGCACCTCCAGGGTTAAGAGAAGGAAGCCATCAGCATACTGAAGAGAAAGAACAGCCTCCTTCCTCTGCACTGGCTTCCAACCTGCACTGGCATGAGGTAATGCAGCTGAGTAAAGAGGGCAGAAGGTAATTCACCCAACTCCAGCTTTCTACAAAGTATGGGCTAAAAACCCCACTGTATCCTGGTATTACAGGAATCTAGAATTACAAGAAAAGAAAAGAGAAAAACTCCAAATCAAAGCTCTGTTTTTAACAGTATTCAGTAGGATCTAGTTTTACATAAAAAGAAATTTCACTTGTAGAGGTCATTAGATTGAAAGTGAGAAATCTTGGTTTATTTAAAGCTGTGTCATTAAACTATTGAGAAGATGAGAACAGAGGCTGGATAGAAGAGATGAATTTCAAGGAGATGCTCTCCTGGGAAAATTTAATAGAAATGAGAGATGGAATAAAAAAGATGTATGGCAGACAGTGTTAACAACACAGAGGGAGAAAAGAGGAGGGGCTAAGAAAACAGGTAAGAAAAGAGAAGAAATAGGAAAAATAGCAGTATCTAGAGACACTCTTAAAGTTATTTAATGTCTGTCCCTCTGAGATTGCATGCTTTGTAAGGCTTGGGTCTATTACCTTTTTTCTTCACCACTATTATCCCCAATGCCTAGGCCCCAGGATACACTCATAAAAATGAGAATAAAGAAAAGAAATTAATGCAAAGCTATCACATACAAAATAAACTAGCCTTGAACAACTGTTCCCAACAGAGGAATGATTTGCTTTCTTGGAGAACTGGTTAACTCATGTAATCTATACTCTGTGATAGGATATATATTAGTACTAAAAATGTTAAATACACACTCAAATTCAACACCAATTTTCTGACTGGATTGGTATGCAGATGAAACTTGCTTCTTATTAAGATATTTAACAAATCAGTACTGCATCAAACTAGTAGTACTGAGCTCTTCCACTTAAGAATACTAAAGTTAGAGGTTTTTATGTTGCAGCAGAAAGTGTTGGCAAGTCTTCACATTACATTCATAGTCAATACTATAAATGCCAGTTTAATTAAAGATGCAGAGAGGAAGGACTTTATCAAAAAGTTGTGCGCCCTGGCTGGTGTGGCTCAGTGGACTGAGCACCAGCCTGCAAACCGAAGGGTCACCGGGTGGATTCCCTGTCAAGGTACATGCCTGGGTTGCGGGCCAGGTCCCCAGTTGGGGGCATGAAAAATGCAAATGGATTGATGTTTCTCTCCCTTTTCCCCTCCCTTCCCATCTCTCTGAAGATGAATAAATAAGATCTTTAAAAAAAAGTTTTGTACTTTTTAAGCACAAGTTACTTTTTTCTGCTATTGAAACTTTGAGGGAAAAACTTCTATGAATCAGAAAAAGTATGGAAAAATTTCTATAAATCAGAAAAAATGGGAGGCCAAGAACTTCTTTCACAGTAGTACTGAAAGCACTTCAGAAAAATGCAACATACTTTTACAAGTCACTGCTACAAATGCACGGAAATTGGTAGGCCCATCATGGCCCTATGTAATTACATCACCAAGAGAGACTCTTACTTAAAAAGTCTGACAGGACTTTAATCAAGGACTGGCACTGATGGGGACTGGAGCCTGGAGATGCAGAAGTCAGCAAGGTAGGAGCATTAGTTGGTGGTTTTTATTTTTTAAAAAAGGAAATGTTGCAGGGTTGCTCAATCAGAGAACGGTCCTTGTGGGGCCTGGGAAGAGAGGAAGCCAAGGCAGAGCTGAGAAAGGGGCTCATGCTTACTTCTCAAAGGCGGAAGACAACACCACAGTTCTCTTAATCTGCAGTGTGCTGGGCAAGAAATAGAAAACACAGGGAAAGATAAGAGAGAGCCTGCCCTTTTCTCTTCTCCCAAGATAACCCTAAGCTCATTATGTATGTCCAGAATGACTCTAAATTCATTTAAATTGGCTAGGACACTAGATTGTTCAAAATAACTGCTTTCCCACAGTCAAGCTGGGGCATCACTTTCTTTTCTGAATACATACATCCTATCTTGATATCACAAAATCTTAGGATTAAGAGGTGCCTTAAAGAAATAAAGCCCCAACTTCTGTGTTTTCCTGCAGTGAGCCACAGAGGCTAACAGTTTCTAGGAAACCTTAAGTATTACATTTTAAAATATAGTTACTGGTGGCTTTTGAAGAAGGCACACAGATAATTTTCCCCAGGTATGGATGTCCAAGAAAAGAAAAGCAAGGCACACAGCAGGCTTTGATTAATTCCCAGCACCACCAGCTCTTCTTCAGTGTCCATGACCAGCTCAACAAAAGCCCACTTGGATAACCTCTAGAACATTAAGGAAACTCATATTCTAGCCTGTTTAAAAATCATACTGGATGTGTTATAACAAATGTATAGTACAGAGTATAGAACACCTCGGAAAATAAAAAGGGTCTTAATAATGACTCAGTATCGCGGAAATCCCTCCAAAGGACATGAGAGATTCTCTGAGGGAGTCAAAACCCTGCCTTAAGTTTAGACCACTCATCAAGATTTAGGGATGCAGCAGGCCAGCAGGCTGAGACAAACCAAAGTTAGCCAAGCACTGGGAATGTTGGAAAGTCAACACAGAGAATGAAAAATTAGGATGGAGCATAAAAGACATAATGTGTCACACTCCCTAAAGGAGCCCACATGATGTTCTTAAAAAGAAGAACCAAGTTCAGGAGTGTCACCAAGAAGTGTGGATGAGCTGCTAAGTTCTTTTTGCTAAAAATAAGAACAACATACACTAGAGCTCTCAGAACCCCAGACAAAATCAAGGGCTTTTCAATGAAGCCCAGAAGAGAGCAAGGCCTGAGAGTACATACAAAAATGCCAAAACCTTATCTTGCCAGGACACAAGGTAATGAGAGAGGAGGTAGCTGATGATAGACAACTGGACTAGAAAGGAAGGTTTGAATGTTGGGAATTAGGGACTTATTTATCCTTGAAATAAAAAAGATTAGGGCTCCTCTAGATGTGCCACGTATTTGAGGCACAACAAGGGTTTCCCAAGAGCAGACAGGAGTCCGTATGAAGGAGCTTGGAAGGACTGACAAACTGGACAGAGCTGCTGAAGTGGTGTGAGTGTGTTTCTGGAGGCAGGTGAATATGCTCCCTCTTCAGTCTCAACTGGTCTCCCGATGGGTGCATAACACAACACTCCCTGAGCTCCCATCAGATGATCTGAGAAAGGCTGGCAGATCATACCCACTTTGCAGAGGAAGCAGTGCTGCAGAGCCCTGAGAAAGCTCACTGGCTCCTGGGCAGGCAGGTCCACTGACCTGGTTAAGTCAGACTTAACAGGCTGCCCTTTCCTCAAAGCTTGTAATGTTTCTCTAAAAGGATTAATGAACAAGCAGTGCTCTGAAAAGTAAAGTCTATGGAGGAGCACTGCAGTACGCTGATATCACTAGCGCTAAACAGAGATCCAGGGATCAGAGACAAAGAAATCCTTGGAATCAACACCCTTGAGGGGATGGCCTAAAGAACCATTTATTATTTACCAAACGAGTTCCAAACTGAAGGATATGAACACAGCAGATATTATTAATTTGGCCTTTGCTAAAGCATTAGACACAGTATCTCAAGAAATTTTACTTGGGAAATTAATTGAAATTGGCTTGGTTCAGTACACAATCGCTGAAGATTAAAAACTGGCTAAAGGATGACAAACAAAAGACAGTTAAGTGACAGTCTATGCAGTGAGAGACTTGAGGTCAACACCAAAGCCATTCTTGTCTAGGGTCTCTATTCAGGGCGGAGAAAGGCATCAACAACTCGCTAATGAGATCTGCAGAGGACACTAAGCTGGGAGATAGAGGAAGCCCATTGACACGGGCATAAAATTACAAGGCAGAGTTCAACTGGAAAAAAATACAGCTAATCTATCTTGGGGAAAACAACCCTAAACTCCCATAATATTCAACAGACAGGCAGGATAAGGGGTAGAAGAAGCATGTAAAAAGAGCTTGACATGCTGTAATGTGACAGAAGAAAGGGAGAGTGCTAAGGGAAAACGAGGAGTGTGTTATGAGGAACGTAGCACTTCAAACTGTAGGCAAACCAAAATAAAGCAGAGCGTCAGAAAATACAGGGTCTTGAAGTGAGGCCAGCTTTATCATTTAAAATGGGGAGGGGTCATTCTACACTGAAAATATTTTTTAATGGCTACAAAACCTCCTATCTGGCAGGTGGTGCAATTGTTCTCAGGTCTTAATTCATCTCGCTGGGGGTTAGCATCTAGAAGATGGCACTGGGCTGCCATTCTGAGGCTCAGTGACCATACTGCTCCAAAGGAAAACTCACAGTTCAGGCTGGCCACTGCTTCTACATCTTTATGAGGTCTGTACTGCCTCAGAGCAGTGCCTCACAGGTCTGGGGAAGCAGTCAATTTCTCTCCGTTTACTCAACCTGCAACAGAGCAGTGACCCTGAAGCCAGTTTTTTCACCAACAGTCTGAAAGCAACGGCTCAACACAATTAGCTCCAGGCAGCTCACTGCTTTAGCAGGCAAGCATCTTGTTACCGTACATTCCTTCAGCTCAAAGTGAGTACTAGACTAAAGAGGCTGTTTTCTTCTTAAAACCTAAAACTTAAAAAAAAAATTTCACTCTCTATGTATACCCATTAAACATTAGTGCACAGCATAGCTACTTCCAACAGCACAATCAGAGAGCTTGTTGTGGCCTCACTTTCCAGGGCAGCTATGCAAATTATTTTCATGCTCACCTCCTGGTCAGAATTAAACATCCACTAGTGGCAGAGTGATTCCAGGGTAGAAAACAGGACTCTAGATCTCACTGTATTGTTAAGTGCTCCTGCTACTCTGGGAAAGCATAACCTATTTTTCATGTTACCACCAGATCAAGCTGAGCGTACACAGCATGGATCTGCCCTGCCTCCACTCCCCTCACAATCCCACCTTATGTATGGTCTAATCATTGTCCATTTCCCTACAGTAACTAGATCATCAAATAGTACTTAAGAGATGTGAAGCCACGTTTCCCATGATGGGTTCTTTCAGCCCAGATGATTTAGTGATAACATAGGCAGGGAGAGAAAAATGAGCAAGTGAGAAAGGATTAGAGAAACACCATTTATGGACTCCCTACCATATTACTTTATACTGACCATTAATGAGCCTTCAAAAACCAAAGATAGTGGTATTTTCACTGAATTCTTCATGCTCAAGAATTAGGTCCTCAACTAAAGAGTCCATCGGGAAAAGTTCACAAGAAAGAATCCAAAAAGCTGCAGCAGGCTGACAAACTGATTTCTTAGCTGACATTGTGTGTGACACTGTACAGATGCTCTATCCATCAGGATGTGACATGGTGTGAGAGGTAAATGTCACACAGCAGGGCAATGTTCTGGGCCAAAGAGCAAGAGAAGTGACCTCAATAACAAAGTCTGAAGTATACATAACAATGTGCCCAAACTCATTTCTTCTCTAACTATAGAGCATAACCTGGCAATTACCAAACTTCTGAAACTAAATAAGCACTAGATGGCAGAAAAATGGCTGAGTGAGGCAAGCACCTGCAGTCACTCTGAAACAATAGATATATTTTGGTCAAGTTTAAGCAGCTGCTGAGCTTTCCAAATCAGTTCAGCAATGGTAGGTCAGTCCTTGCTGTTTCCTGGGAAGTCTGGAAAACACTCAACTACCTGCACCACCGGTGACAGACATCTCAGTGAGTAAAAGCCTTGAGGAATGTTGCTGGTAAGAAATATTGCTGAGCAGAATACATGTCCTTGGGGCAACCAGCCACAGGGATAAAGGACAAAAGTAAAATGTCACAGGGCTTCTCAAATGCCCTCCTGCCAGCTGTCAGAAGTTTGAAGGCAAAACTCATTTCCTAATAAATGTTTTCATTTCCTTTGTACATGACAAAAGGCCCAGAGGTGATAAATGGGAGGGTTAGGGAGCAGAGGTCTCTGGAGGTAAGAACCAGAGGCAAATGTCCTGCACATGAAAGCAGGGCTTCACTGTTGGTCCCAGGGAATGATGACAGCAGTGATGACAAGGGTATCTTACACAGTACTTAATCTACATAGAAAGATCATCTCTGATATATACCTATTACGCACATTTTAAAAACAGAGGCCCAAGAGTACTTAATCAAGGTTTGAGGCAAGTTTGAAGTGAGCTCCTTTTCTTTTCATAGGGAAAAACTCTAATAAAAGAATACAAGTTTTCTCAGCATATTATTTCTCATAACATTCTGCTGCTCAGGGTTAGGCAGGATATTGCGGACCAAGGAGAGTGGGTCGTAGATCCCAATGGTTTACTTTAATGATTACTCGTCTCACCTGGCCTCGGCGGCAAGCAGCTCATCATAGTGAGAGGATCTCTGATCATCATCCTGCCGGTATCTGATCACTGTGGCCAGACCTTTGCTGACAAGGGCCTCAGCAATGTTTCTGCAACAGAAAAGATAGGTCAGTGAGCACCAGAGGTGCATATGGGACTCGGTCAACAGAAATAATAACAATTAGCACCTGGAGGTCTTAACACGTCCTGGTAGAAGAAGGGGGAAGCTGAGGACTTTAACAGCAATGAGTTACTAAGCTAGAAATCCAAACACAAAATGGAATAACACAGTTCCCTAGCTCAGCATTTTTTTTGTCTAGTACAGTCAGATGCTATATCAATCCATACATAAAAACAAGCAGAAAATATCTGTTAGAAGCACACATTAGGCCAGGCTATTTACAGAATGTTATAAACAAGCCACTACCCTCAAGAAAAGTCTGCTCTAAAGCATCAGATACACAGATTTAAAAAACAAAACAAAACAAAACATAAAAGCACGACCTAAATTTCTTAAAATCTCCTTTCTAGCCTATACTATAACTGAAAAATGTCTTGTTCCACTTGTTCCAGTTTGGCAGTGTTATAAACACTGGATTAACATAACACTTGGCATGGTTCTCTTATCATCAGAATTCCTGACTGCAGCTCTCCCACCCAAAGGGGAGTACAGAAGGTAAGGCTGTGAATGAACTGGAGGGTAGTGAGGTGGGAAGGAAGGTGCTATGATGGAATAAAAGTTCTTTATGAAAAATGGCATAAAATGGAGGAACAAATAACTCTGAGGTGACCAGCTTTGGAGTAATACTCCAAACAGTCCTTTAAGGACTACAAAATATATAAATGAGAACCCTTTACAGTTCTCAATTATGTTGAATCTTCTTTCTTTCACCAGAATTAGAAAGAGGCTCCACTATAAGTGACCTACATCCAACTAGAGAAAAGTGCATTGGACATGACTCTTGGACAACTAATGTCTCCTATCTGCATCCTTACACCCCATCCTGGGAAGGGATCTTGATGCAAAGCAATCAAACCACCAAAACAAATTTTCAAAACTCACCTGTAGTAGGTACCAGAATTTAAGAGGCATGGTATTAGTGGGGGAGAGTGGTGGTTATGTCTTTCTTTGTGTCTGTCATAATTACATGAATGTCCTCACTCAAACCATCTGGTTAGCAGCCCTTTAGGGAGGGGGTATGCTAAGCAATAGACTACTGTACCATATGCTGCAAATTAGTGTTGTTTGGAAATGAGTTAACTCTTAACACACTGGTGTTCTTAGAGACTCAAACTTTGGAGATGCTGGGAGATAACTAGCAACTTCATGTGCATGTTTAAACCACTTAAAGCAAGAGTTCTCTTCATTAAAACCCAGGGACCTACTTTTTTAAAAGTCTAGGAAACAAAATAATATGTGCATGAAGGGGAAGGAGGAAAAGATGCTGTGGCTGATTCTCTTCTCGTTTTGTGACCCTCTGCTGCCTGTTTATCTACTGCCAGCATGATATTAATATCTCCAAACCGCCACGGAATTAGCACTTCTCAAAATCCACTCCCACAAAGAGGCTGCTCTGCTGGCCACCCTGTCTCCTGAGTCACTGCATAAGCATGTTGGCAAACGCTGTCATTATCACGGAGTTGGGTTTGGCAGCATGAAGAATGCCAACAGCCCCAAGCAAGCAGATGTAGATGTTGATATACGGTGAGAATTTAACCAAGGATGTCACCATGAAACCCCAACAGGGCAGCAGAGAGGCTCCACCCACTGAGAAGCCAGAGAGAAGACTGGAGGACAGCTCCACTCGTGACAGGCTGAGAAGTCTGAGCGATTTGAAATGCCAGAAGAACAAAGACATATTTGTTACTGCATTTTGAATTACTGAGCATTGACATTTTAAAGTCAATACATGGGGTCTGGAAGATAAAGCTGGAATGACAAAGCAGGATAGAAAAAACTCACACAAACAAGCTTCTATCTGAAAAGCTAGAGAATATGAAGCAAAACAGCACAAATGTTTAATGATCCACTCCTGTTAATGCTGCTCAAATCAATTCACGGAATTACTGAGTACTGGCATTGCCAGCAGAGAACCAAGGGCACCATCATCCCCTACCCCTTCGTGGTTGTTGCCCTCAGAACCCTGTCAGCAAATGTCTACCAGGTAAGGCCTCAGATTCCTAACTCCACACCCTGCCCACTCCCCTCCTCTCCTTTCTCTCTGAAGCCATATTCTCTTAGCTCCATATCCCTAATTACAGATTTCTCCTTGAGGAATGGTTGTGGCACTGGTGCTTAGCAGTATGGAGAGTAAAAACACATGAAATAATAATAACAACCATCATTACCGGGCATTTACTATGAGTTAGGCATGTGAGAGTCATATCACATGTATTTTCTTCTTGATGTGGCTCCCCTACGATAACTCCCTCAGCGTCTATCTTCCGTTCTCATTACGAGGGCAGCTGAGAGGGCAAGGCTGCCTCGTTCTTGCTGTGTACCATAGGGACCAGCGCCACACTTGGCATAAAGTAGACAGTAAATATCTCCTGGATGAAATAATTTAACTCATTTAGGATAAATAATTTTTTCAATGTGTGCATCACAACACATTCTTATAATTTTGTTTTAATACCTCCTGAAAATTTTGAGCTACTCTCTGAAATCAGAATAACACCTAATCATTTTGGAAATATAGCACTGAACATTATTTGTTATCCTAAGTATATATTAGCTGAGCTTGCTGAGAATAGAATTAAGGACAAGAGCTTTCTAAGTATGCCTTACCAGCTTCTGTCTTTCTCCTCTCCATTATCTAAGACTTGAATTGAAACAGAATGAAAGAAAGACAGAAAATAGAATTAGCCTAGATCCATGTACTTGACTCTCTCATTCATTTCTTTTGGCTGCTAATGAAAGGTCAGGAGATTTCCCCCCAGGGCCAAAGATGGCTCAGAAACCAACACTAGTATGTTGATCATTTGCCCAGCAAGAAAAGAGAACATTAAATTACATGCCATGACATTATGCTGCTTTAAACAAATTCAAAAGTTCTGCTTTCTTGAGTGTATCAGTAATTCTACTCCAATTACACATGTCTGCTTCCAATGGATAATTCACAGTCAGCATACAAAAAGGGCACATACAAAAAGGAAGTCGAACAGGAAGCCATCTCCCTCTGTATCAGCTGAAACACAAAGAGAGTTAGTGCTGGGATTGAACTGCTTTTCCAAACTAAAAGAGAAATTTAGGTTCTGTTAAAAGTGAACGAACAGTTTCCCTCAGACAAGATCAGATATTCTTGATACAAACACAACCAACAAAAGTCCCACATACAGGCTTTCTCAAAACACTTCTAGCAGTTGAAACCTTCCCCTCCCACTCATGTCCACAGCAAGCAGGTTGTTTAATGAGCACATACTTTCCAATAATAAAATAGCTTTGAAACTATGAGGTGCTAGTATTTTTCCAACATGGAGAAAAGGTGTTCTATGCTCATACACGAGAATACGATTCTTTAAGTAGATTTCATTTACAGTACATTATAATTGTCTTACCACATTTTTGTCAGCCTTCCCCATTCTTAACCTCCCTACCCCAAGACTGAAAGTAACAAACAATATATTGATACATCAGATAATCATCTAAAATTACCTAGATTAGTTAATTTTGTGTGTGTGTGTGTGTGTGTGTGTGTGTGTAACTTTGGAACAATCTGAACTTACAAAAAAACTGCACATACTGTTTGGAGTGTGTGCCCTCCATCTCTGAACAATTTCAGAGTAAATAACCAACCTGTTGTATACCATCGCACCCAAATACTTTAGTGTGCATTTCCTACAAACCAGGATATTTTCCTATATTAAAAAAAACCCAATGAATAGAACCAGGATATCAATAGGGACCAGCCCTAAACGTAATCAAATTCTTCCAATTGTTCCAACTGTTCCAATAAACACTTAGGAAAAAAAGGATCTAGTTCAGAATCAGGTGTTACATTTAGTTTTCTTATCTCCTTAACCTGGAACACTTCCTTGGTCTTTTTCCCTTACCTTCCTCTGTCTTTCTTGACACTTGGAAGAGTATAATCCAGTTATTTTGGTTTGTCTGATGTTCCACTCTGATGAGAGTTAAGTAATGGATCTTTGGCAGGAACACCATAGAAGAGAGCTATATTGTCCCCGTGGCCACCTATGAAATGATGTATAATTTACCACTCATGTCCACTTTGCTCACTTGATCAGGATAGTGTCTACCAGGCTTCTCCACTGTAAGGTTACCTTTTTTCTTCTTTATACTTAATATGTATTTTGAGAGAAGACACTTGGAACTATGTAATTTTCAGTCATCAGGCTCCCAAGTTATTTATTTATTTATTTGGATAAGTATAAACTCATGGGACCTCATTTTATTCAGAGGGTTAAAATCCACTACTATCGCTATTTATTTTGATGCTGAAATTGTTCCCAAACTGTCTAGTGGGAACTGGATTGATCAGGCTTCTATGTTCTAAGGACATGTCCCCATCATTCTTTGAGCACTTCCTGATTTCTGGTACAAGAACACATTTCAGGCTGCTGTTTTCTGCAGCTCTGAAATCAACCATTTATCTTAGTTGCCCACATTTACATCATTATTTCTATACATTTATTTCTATAACTCTTGCAAACCATGTGTAGCAGTTATGAAAATGTGCCTCTCAGAGCTCTGACTGCAGGAAGCAGAACTGACTGACAGTCCCAGCTGCTGTGCTCAGAAATCCATCACTGTTTCAGCCAAGGTTATGCTTCCCACCAGCTGCTCCTAGCCAATGAATGAGCGCAGCAGAGATATTAAGGCAGGCCAATTGCTGAGACCTTGGACTCCTGCGATGGGTAACTTTGGCTCGAGGACTCCTTGTTAGCTTTGCAGAAACTCTTAGAACTAACTGCCCCACAGCTTTGATTTTTCCAGTTCAACCTTCCCTCCTTGCCTCCCTACTTCTCCAGAGGGCTAAGGCCTATAGTGCAGTCTGATGAGTCTCCCAGCCTCATCCAGATCCCTGAGAAGAGTTTTCACCCAATGAATCTCTTGCATATCTAGTCCTATCTTGGCATCAGCTTCTTGGAAAACTGGGACCAACATACCATAAGTTCACATAGATATCTACAATACCAATTCAATATTATAGGATTCACTTTAGTTTTCTTCCTTTCCATATTTATTTATCCCTCCCTTCTCCAACTGTGAGAAACCTGGCTTGCATTATCCTTAGCTTTTTACTTATAAGAAAAGACTCCTTTGCCCTGGCTGGTGTTGCTCAGTGGTTGAGTGATGGCCTGCAAATCAAAGGGTCGCAGGTTCAATTCCCAGTCTAGGGTACATGCCTGGGTTGCAGGCCAGGTTCCCAGTAGGGGGTGCGCAAGAGTCAACCATGAACGTTTCTCCCCCTCTCCTTTCCCCTCTAAAAAATAAAATAAATAAAATCTTTTTAAAAAAAAAAAAAAGACTCCCCTATATATACACATACATTTATTTACTTACTCATACATTCTGTGACTTCCATGATTCGGTGCCTAACAATAGAGCTAATTTAAAGGAAAAACACTACTTCATTAAAAAAAAAAAATCTGGGTTAAATGGACAAGTATTTCAAAAAAGCAGGCACAGGATATAATGCCATAATACACACACACCCTTCAATTCTCCATCTGAACAAGGATAACAGGTAACTCGCAATGGCTCTGGCTCATAGATCTCTATCTAGCTGTTTGAGCTTAACATTTTCCACTTAAAAACCATCTACATTTTATCAGTCACTGAGATGTCCATGGAGATTATAAAAGCAGAATATTTTCCTTAAGGCAAACATGCACATGAGCACATATTCAGAATAAAGCAAGCCCATAAAGAAATGCCTCTACAGTCTATTTCAGTCAAGGTTAAAGGAAAAAGGCCAAAATATAATTAACAGCTCAATTCATTCATAACAGTATCATCATCTATAGCAAAGGTACCTATCTCATGTGTGCATATCTGCACACACAAAAAACATATACTCCCCACATGATCTCTTTACAATAATTTCAAGGCTCTGTGGTCCAATTTCATAAACTGAGCACAAAATACATCCCATGACTATTTACTATGAGAGAACACACACCCAACAAGACATCAGGCATGCAGCCTGGGCCTCTGTCACCTGTGGCCCTCAAAGGCTCCAATGTTTTGTGCTGGAAAACTGCTTCTACTTCCTTTTCAGACCAGCTATCCCTTTGCCACAAGGACAGCTTTCTCATAAGTACTGGGATGGAGATCCCCAGCTGACAGGGTTCCAATATTGATTTCTAACCTACCAGATGGCTCATCTGACTTCTCAGCTATATGGGAATGTTCTACTGTGGGGCTGAACCACAGGGAAGCTTCACAATGCTGACGTCTTTCTTTGCAACTAGGTTAGAACAAGCAAGGAGGAAGAGGCCACCACAGGATTCCGTAAGAAGACAGGAAGCCAGGAAGACTGGAAAACTCTTTTCTTCAGAATATTAGGTCCATTTTTACTCATGTATATGGAAAATGTAGGTTTTCTACCCTAAAAGATACTAAAGAAGTGGGAAAAAGATAAACAGCTAACAGGCCCAAAAGCCTTCTTTCTCTACAGGTTCATATGAAGAGCTCTAATATCCACGTTCTTTGAGACAGGAACCTGACAGTTTCAGGCTTGAATTTGACTTGGCTTTTATAAACTGACAAAATAAGCCTGTAAAAGGAGAGAGTGAAATTCTAGATGAGCAGAATCTTCAGACAATGGGCAATAAAGACGTACCTTTTATTAAGTTACTGTTTTCAACCAGGCCTGAAACTAGGAAAAAGTCCTACAGAGTGACAGGTAGCTTCCAAAAGCTTGTATGATGACACTCCAAGAGGTCACACTTGACCTCTTCCACCCAGTGTCTTCTATGCTCCAATCTCCAATGACTGAGTTCACATGAACCTGAAACTATGATTTCCCCCCTTTTTTTCTTAAAATATACCCAGCGGGTGCTTACTATGTAACCACGCAGCATATGTAGACCAGAGATTCTGTTTTAGAAGCATTAACAATTAGAAACATCTGAGGTGGCACAACATCCTTTATAGATTTACCAAATTTCTCTCCTACTGTCTTCCCTATTTTTTCACTTCTCCCTTCAACTAATGTAAAATTCTTAAAATAACTAATATCTTTTTAAAAAATCTTTTTATTCTTATCTGCTCCTTTATCTGGTTAATAAGTACTGTCACCAGAATGGCCACCAGAGGATCTGTACAGCGGCTAGGGACTTTCCCAGAATGCAAGACAGACTGATTTAAAACAAAGAGGAAGATTCAAATGCCTCAATATCACTAACCAGGGTCTAGAAACCAAAGCAAATTGTGGCAGGGCGGGGATCAATGATTATCAAGGGTTGTATTAAAGCACATGGAATCTTAGGGCAGAACATCCTTGTACCAGGCTCTGAGAGCCAAAGGTAACTGCTTTTGACAACCCACCAACACAGCTGTTGTTATATGGAACACAGCATGACCCAAAGAGAAGCATGACCCCAGAAAGCCAGACTTACTTAAGGATGGGCAAGTATGGAATAGGACTCATTTGAATAGCCTCAGAAGAAAATCAAGAAAAAAATGCACTCTTCAGAACAAAATCTCCTAATAAGTTTAGTTTATATTTAATGAACATTCAAAATATATACAGGTTCTAAACACAACTGTTCTTTTTCATGAGAGCATTTTCCAGAGACTGGAGCTGAGATATGAAAATCAAGAACTCTTGGGAACAATAGACTCTGCCTTCTCTTTGCATTTTAATGAACCTAATCATTCTTCTTCATGGAGAGGGGGATGTGGAAAGAAAACAATGAAGACTGACATGGACTTAGTTTAAAGGACTCAAAAGGATGCATGGTTCAAATGAAACCAAAGAAGACCCATAAATAAGACTGGCCAAAAGGAGAAAGGGAAGGGGGGCAGGAAGGAAAAAGAAAAAATCACTCCATGAAACAATTACTGCTTTGTAGAAAGATAAACCCTTGCACCCCTCCCTACATCACGCATTCATTCAAACTTCATCATAAATAACAGGCTTACTCCTGAGCCCCGACAAAAACCTCTCTGGCTTCAGAGAGGCCATGTGCCACTGAGCATCAACAGTACTCTTCAGTTTGGGAAGAAAATAAATAAAACCAAAGATTCCCAGGGGGAGCAGGTTTTATAAGTGGGTGATGAAGAGATGTCACTTCATACTCAACCTGCCAAGAATAGCTAATTCTCTACTCTCAGGTAGCTCTGGGCCATATCACAGTTATCAGCTTATTTCCACTCATCCCTACCACCCTCTGATCTCCTGAAAGAAAAACTAACAGAGAGCAAAATACGACAGAAATATAGAGTGGTCTCTTATCTGAAGGGGACGTGTTGCAAGACTCCCAGTGGATACTTGAAACCAGGGAAAGTAGCAAACCCTGTATGTACTGTTTTCTTCCTATATATACATACCTATTATAAATTAGGAACATCAAGGGGTTAACAACAATAACTACTAATAAAATAGAACACTTATAACAATGTACTGTAATAAAAGTTTTGTGACGAGGTCACTCATTTCAGAATCCTTGATGAAGTCTCCCTATAAGCCTCAATGCTTTCTGGTGCAGCACACTGCTCTCAATCAGAACACATTTTCTGGCCATGCCTTCACCCACAGACGTAATGCCTTTCCATCCTAACTAAGCATTCATCATGAACCATGGCTGTTAACTTTTGCAGATGGAGGTCCAACAGCAAAACTAGCACAACTTTATTTTTCCTCCTTCATACTTTAAATGATAGAAAAATTCGTCCTTACTGTTGATCTTAGCAACCTCAGCAAAGGCTTTTTCTCCCTTTCTTATCAAGTGGAGAACTTTCACCTTTTCACTTAAAGCAAGCACTTGAGGGTTTCTCTTTGGTGTGTCCAAACTGCCAGCCATCACCACTTTTGCACTTTGGGGTCATTATTAAGTAGAACAAGGGTTACTTGAACCTAAGGACTGCAATACCATGACAGTGAATCTGTCAACCAAGATGGCTATTAAGTGACTAACGGGCAGGTAGCGTACACAGAATGAATATGCCCAACAAAAGGATGATTCACATCCCAGGAGGGATGAAGTAGGACAGCACAAGGTTTCATCGTGCTATTCACAACAGTGTACAATTTAAAACTTAAGAATTGTTAATATGTTCAGACCATTGTTGGCTGCGGGTAACTCAAACCACGGAAAGCGAAACTGCATATAAGGGGGACTACTGTACTTGGAAGAGGTAGAATTAAATGCCTAACTCACTTCATAACTCTAGCTAATAGAGAGAGGACATTGTTGAAAATATAGGTCAAAGCAAATTTAGAAAAGGAGGGGGAAGAAGCATAACACCAAATAGCTCCATCAAATTGTTATACTGATTAAACAGACTATTTTATTCTGCCCCCAGGATTTCTGCAGTACTGTAATCTTATTGCCACCTCTTATATGATACTTTCATTTATTCAGCAATATCATGGCTTGATAAGACAAGGAAAAACTGGTGTACTACTCTATTATGCTAGCCCCTCTCTGAGTATCACTGTACTTCCAAGTCAGGAACTTAGGACAATGATGAACTTTGGCTATATGTATGAAGAGCACATTAAATGTAAATGACAATAGAACTATGTCACCTTCAAATTTCTAATATTTCCCCTGATCTCCAATACTCAAAATAAAACAGAAGAAAAACAGTGAGAAAAAAACATCTGTTTCATAGACAGACTGCATGAACTTATCTGAATCTCCCTTTTACAGCAGGGCAGAACAGGGGGTATGTACCCAGAGAGACACTCCATCTATTAGACAGACATCTTTCCCAGAAGGAGACAAATAGATCCTTCAAAAACAATTAATATAATCAATTCAATACTGGATATAGCTTGAAGAAAGCAAACTGTCTAACTAATATGTACTTCCAATCCAGCCAAACTGGTCCACTCATTGCTAAATATGCCACACAATTCCAGTTCCAGCTATTTGCAGGACATGGGAATCTGCATGATTCATCATCACGTAAAACTCAGCACTTCAAAAATAAAACTCACTTCTTTAGAATAAGCTTTTCAGAAGCCTACCAAATCAGCTCATTCCCCTAACATCTCTTGTTAGGACCATCATATTCTCCGTCAGCTAGGCCCGATGTCTCTCTCATTCCCATATAAAATTAGGTGTCAAAACTTTGAATTCAAATTTCCGATGTCTAACCCATGAATGTTTTCTATTCTTTCTCTCTACTCTAGTTGCAGCTCCCACTAACTCTCACCTGTACTCCTTACTGCCACTTCCCATACCTGGTTTCCTTGCAGTGGTGACCAAATACTGCCAATTTAATCTTCATAAAGCACAGGTTTGGCAAGTAATCCTCATTCTCAAATCTACCGTGACCACAGAAAACTTCTTAGACATTTTCCAATATAAAGACAACATTAAGTTATCATATATGCAATGAACATGATGAAGGGGAAGGAGAGGAGGAGCAGACAAGAGATGGGGGAGGAAAGAAAGAGAGAGAGAAGGATGGATGGAGAGGAGAGGGTTAGGGGAGGAGCAAAACATTTTTTGAGCACTATTCTAAATGCTTTACATATATTAAACTATTTAATGATCACAGAATCCTGATGAGGTGGGAACTGTTATCATCCCTACTGTACAGATGAGAAACTTGAGGCACAGAAAAGTATAGAACTTGTAAGTGACAGAGCTGGAACTAACAAGAAAGGCTACATGCACAGAGATCTGGCATTTCTGCAATGAAAAGGATCTTGCTAATAATCCTGTCCAACCCTATAAGCATCTGATAACAGAACTATTTCTTTGATTTTTCACTCAAAAGATAATTACGGATGTAATGAAGATGTACTGGGTGTCTGCTATAGGACACGTACTTTAACACACATTATTAACCCAATCCTTTCTAGCAATATAAGGGTGCTAAGGATAGGCTAATTCTATACGCTGACAAAAAAGAGTAAACCGTTTCAGACTAGCCACAAGTATGCCTGTTAGTAAGTGGCACAGCCACAATCAGAAACCAGATCTTTAAAATTCTAAATCAAGTTTTCTTTTGACTAAGTGCCACAGCTATAAAGGCATTCTACAATGGATCCTTCATATGTCTCTAACCCTATTCCAAACTCCTTTCAATCTTCTGCTTAGTCTAACCAGTCAACTTAGCTACCAATCAATCAAGCCTTACATTCTCTGCATCTCTATGCCTTTGGCTGCACTACTCATTTGGCACTTACCTTTTACTTCTGTATATTATTATCTTCCTTTGTGTACATATCGTGTCTTCCCAACTAGATCATATTCCCTACTGGTCCAAAAAGAGCCCAATACTTAGTAGGCACTCAATAAATATTTATTGGCTAGCTGACTGATTTCACTCTCTGAGTTCCCAGAGGGTTCTGTGGGCTGTTGGATGAAAACAAAGTAATAACTGAGTCATAGAATTTTTGAGCAGAAAAGAGTCCATAGAGATAAAATAACCCCAAACCTTCCTTACATAAATGATGACAGAGAGAAACCCTGCAAATCTTTACATGAGTTGTCTACAGAAACACAGAATGACACAATCGCAAAGGGCATCTGAGATCCTTCTGATTCTCATCCTGTTTCACTTTATTATGCTACTGTCTTTTTAACATTCTATAAAATAGGAATAAATATATTCTGCACATGAATAATCCAAAATGTCATTAATAAATTAAAATTTTATTGGATCATTAGAATCCGTATCATAAATTTGATCATGCTAAAACTACTAATAATGCCAGCTAAAATACATATTAAGCATTTAATTATAATAATTTGCTTGCCTTCTAAGGACTCTGGGGGAGGGGGAGATAGTATGTGAAAAAGTCTGATGACTTTTTTTGCTCTATATTTTAACACAAGGTAGAAATGCTCACTGTAGACATAAGTATGTTTTCTCTTCATCCCTTATTTCTTATTTTTTCTTTCCTATTCTTTTGATTTCAGCAGTGTGAAGAGCATGATACAGGTGTGAGGAGAAAACATCCTCAAACATCTCTCCCTCAGTAACAGTGGAGGGAATGAATTGAATCCGTACAGTCAGCAGGGGCTCTTTCCCTTACCATCACCGCCAGTTACTCAAGCAAGTCACTGGCCTAGGAGAGGTCCTGTGACAAAAACTGATTGTAGTCATTCCATATTTTTGTGCATCACATGGTCTTCGCATATGCTTGAAATTGAAGTATCCACATGTTAAACAGTGGGTGTAGTAAGTAGGAGACAACTGCTACCCCCTTTTCTACGTAGGGTAATACTTTATTGTTGGATATTTCACTTCTATGCTGTGGAAGATGAAAATCATCAGATGCTCACCCTTGCCCTTGACCCTGGCAGCCAGTGCACAGACACAGGGACAGTGGCTCTGCCAATTAAATGCTCCTGCTTCCAGAGTGAAGCCAAGGAGAGGAGGCAGTCAGAATTCATTACATGGTGTCCTACCCCCAAGTCAGGGCCTCTGCAGGTGATGGTAGCCTTAGGCTATGCCTAAGTAAAGACAACTATTCACTTCCTGCTTCTTGGCCCTTTGGAGCCTCTCTGATCCCCATCTATTTTCCAAGTCTGATACTCCAACCTTAGGTCAGTTCTTTCAGCCCCTCAAAACTTCCCCATCTATCTTCTTCTTTAGGTAAGTCAGACGTGCTGTCCAAAACACCTTAACGGATTTAACTGACTTTTCTTGAGGTTTTTGTTTTGGGGTGTTTTGTGTGGTTTTTTTGGTTTGTTTTTTTAACAAAGTCCCAAAACATGGGTTACATAGGTCACAGTTTCCTCTAAATCAGGAAATCTGGGAGCCTAGGCTCAGGGTGAGAGGTGAATGCTATAGTAAGGCTTCCAGAAGTCTGCAAGCCTAACCAGAGCACTACTGTATTATCCTGTTGGCACCCCTGTCATAGTGTCCAGAGCAGATGGTAGGAAAGCACTTAATCTCTAACCTGTTGCTTAGGTACTTGGTGTAGAATAAATGGGAACAGGTTCTTATCTTGCCCCATCACCTTACTACTAGCTGAGTAGGAGTGATTACAGTGTGATCTCTACTAAAACACTTGACATTCAATGAGGTTCCCATAACCACCCTATAATCCAATAGTTCCAGCCACCCTTCCCAGTAAAATGAGAAGTGCAGGAGAAGATGAGCAGTGAAATAAAAATACCCTTGAGGATTTTGCCACCGGGTGAAGAATAAAAGTCAGTTTAGGAATATCCATGATCATATTAAAGTGTGGAATATATGAAGGTAAATATCTTACAGTCAAGAAAACATGTATTTATATTTTTATAAGGATCCTACTATATTCAGGTAGAGATCAATTATATGTGCTCACAAGAATGAATGAACAAAGTGAGGATCCTTACTCACTTTGTTCATTCATTCAATAGACCTATATGTGAAATAGGTCTATTGTTAGTATTATAAAAGAGATTTTCCTAGTTATTTCATTTGCGTTTCTAAACAAAAATGATGCCCCAACTATACTTACCAGTTACAACAATTTATTATCTTTAGGTACCAAAAAAAGAAAATTTTAGTTTAGTTTATTTTGTTTGTTGTTTGCTTTCCAAAATGCACATAAAAGGAAACCAAACCAGCCCTGGTGGTGTGGTGTGGCTTAGTGGATTG
>PVKU01002085.1:94883-249242 GCA_004027475.1 Anoura caudifer
ACAAAAAAAAAAAAAAAAAAAAAAAAATAAAAAAAAAAAAAAAAAAAAAAAAAAAAAAAAAAAAAAAAAAAAAAAAAAAAAAAAAAAAGATAGTCACAGTGTGGCAGAGTTTTTTTAAAAAGAAAGACATTACAAGACATTACAATACACGTCCAATGCAAGACATTACCTCATACTAACACTTTAACAGGGAAAAAACCATCCAAATAATAAAAAATGACAGAACAATACAGTAAAACAGATGAATAGGAAAAAACAGAAACATTAAGAATAAATGTTGATCAATTCTCCTTCATCCAACAAAAAAGAGAAGTTACACACAGCATTTATATTTATTCTTCAATAGTGAAAGCCAATGAATGTTTCCCACTTCCTCCAGCCCTTTGTGGCCATAGAGAGCAATTATGAGCTCATTTCATAAAGAGCTCATAGCACAGAGCAGTCATTCAGGGCAGAGGATCTGGGTTCTTACCACAGCTCACCAGTTGTTTCAACTCTTGTAAGGTCACTAAGTCTGTACCAGTTTCTGAATCTGTAAAAATGAGGGGGTAGATCTAAATGCATAATAAAATATATGTTCTGCCTCACATATATTCTAATCTAATTTTTAAAACGAACTAGGACTGCCACGGGGTGAAGAATAAAAGCCACTTTAGTAATGTCCACTATCATATTAAAGTGTGGAATATATGAATATATATCATATTAAAGTGATATATATGTGTGGAATATGTATCTGTGCACAAAACGGTGGTAAAGAGTGAGAGGCCAGGCTACTTGAAAATTTTTGAGAAAATATTCTTTCAACTCTTCATATTTATTCTTTCAACTCTTTAATGCCCACAATTTCCTTAAGATACAATGTATTAACCCAGTTCTTTAGAAAAGAGGAAGGAAGAATTAGCAAATAATGGATATATAGGATATTTTCCACCATGGAAATGACTAATATGCTAATTTTTTTTATTCTTCACTGGCTAATTCCTTCTACTTTGGCTAAGCCCTTTATTCAAAGACAAAAAATTTACTTATCTCATTAGTAGAAATGTGTTTAAAGGACTGATTATGCCCTGGCCCGGTAGCTCAGTTGTTAAGACTGTGGTCCTGATACATCGAGGTTGCAGGTTTGATCCCCAGTCTCAGCACATTCAAGAACCAACCAATGCATGCATAAATAAGTGGAATAACAAACCAATGTTTCTCTCTCAAATTTAAAATAAAAAACACCAGATTAAGAGTAGAATTGAGACTTCTGGCCAAGACGGAGCGTAGGTGGACATACTGTCCTCCTCACACAAACAAAATTAAGGACAACAAAGATTTAGAAACAAGAAAACAACCAGAACTGATAGAAAAATTGAAATGTATGGAAGTCCAACACCATTCATCCATACCGGTAAGAGGGGCGGAGTCACAGCAGGAAAAGGTAGAGATTGGCGAACCGGGCGTGTAGACATCAGCGGCTGGCAGATCCCAGGCATGCAGGCGGCAGCTAACGGACCCCGGACACAGGGTGGAAATGGTGCAGACACAGTGAGGCCATGCAAGGCAGCTGGCTGACCAGGCGGTCCCACATTCGGGCTCAGATAATCCAGGCGAAGGGGAAGTGGCAGGGGTACTGGAATCCGAGAGAGGAGCAAGCACCACTGTTCCCTCTTGGACCCCGCCCCCACTTACAGTGTCACAACCCAGCAACTGGACTGCCCTGCCCTGGGGAACACCTAAGGCTCCGCCCTGCACTACATAACAGCTGCAACCAGACCCCCCCCCCCAAAAAAAAAACCACCCCACAAAAAAACACAAAAAAACAAAACAAACAAACAAAAAGCCACCAAAAATGACTCAAATGGGAGAGCAAATCAAAGCCCCAGAGCCAATTCATCTAAGTGACCAAGAGATAGCCAACCTATCAGATGTACAGTTCATAGCCCTGGTGATCAGGATGCTCACAGAATTGGTTGATTTTGCTCACAAATTAGATGAAAAAATGAAGGCTACAATAAGTGAAATGAAGGAAAATGCACAGGGAACCAACAGTGATGAGGGGGAAACTGGGACTCAAATCAATGGAGTGGACCAGAAGGAAGAAAGAAACAAACAGAAAAGAATGAAGAAGCAAGAATTCTAAACAACGAGGAGAGGCTTAGGTACCTCCAGGACATCTTTAAACGTCCCAATATCCAAACTATAGGGGTACCAAAAAGGGAAGAAGAAGAGCAACAAGTGGAAAACTTATTTGAACAAATAACAAAGGAGAACTTCCCCAATCTGGCAAAGGAAATAGACTTCCAGGAAGTCCAGGAAGCTCAGAGAGTCCCAAAGAAGGTGGACCCAAGGAGGAACACAACAAGGCGCATCATAATTACATTAGCCAAGATTCAAATGAAGGAGAGAATTCTAGAAGCAGCAAGGGATAAGGGCACAGTCACCTACAAAGGAGTTCCCATCAGACTGTCAGCGGATTTCTCAAAGAGACCTTATAGGCAAGAAGGGGCTGGAAAGAAGTATTCCAAGTCATGAAAGTCAAGGACCTCCATCCAAGATTGCTCTATCCAGCAAAGCTTTCACTTAGAATGGAAGGGCAGATAAAGTGCTTCTCAGTTAAGGTCAAGTTAAAGGAGTTCATCATCATCAAGCCCTTATTATATGAAATGTTAAAGGGACTTATCTAAAAAAAAGAAGATAAAAAATATGACAGTAAAAAGACAACAAACTCACAAATATTAACAACCACACCTAAAACAAAAGCAAACTAAGCAAACACCTAGAACAGGAACAGAACCACAGAAATGGAGATCACATGGAGGGTTTGCAACAGGGGAGTGGAAGGAGAAGAGAGGGGGAAAAGGTAGAGAGAATAAGTAGCATAGACAGTGGATAGAAAATAGACAGTGTGAGGGCAAGTATAGTGTGGGAAAAGTAGAAGCTAAAGAACTTATGACACATGGACATGAACTAAAGGGAGGGAATGTGGGTGGGAGGGGGTGTGCAGGGTGGAGGGGAATGATGGGGGAGAAATGGGACAACTGTAATAGCATAATCAATAAAATATACTTAAAAAAAAAAAAAGAGAATTGACATTTAACATGAGTTTATTCCATTTCTTGTACCTCCATGGCTCACAAGGTTATATAGACCAGGAAGTTTACTTCTGTATGTTTCTTTTCACTGAAAATAGTGAAAAATCAGACTTGCTTTCACATTTACATAGTTTGCCAAGTATTATTTTGGCCTATCAAGCTCATGGCTCATTGTTAAGAAATGTAAGTAGTAGCAATATCAATGCGCTGCTTCTTCAGTATCCTTATGAGACTATAGAAGATTACTGCACAGTAAGTACTAACAATAGAAGTGAACTTCATTACTACAGCCAGGAAAAATCAGAAAGGCTTCGTTCATTATAATCACAGAGTTTAGAACCGAAAAAATTTTCTATTCAACTCCAATTCCCTCACCTTACAAATATCTAATCTGAAATTCAGAGATATTAAAAGTACTTAGTGACTGACCTGAATAGAACTCAGATCTCAAGTTATAAAACAGGTATCCTTCCATCACAACAGCCTGCCTCCAACTTCCACATATAGACTGGAAAACTAATGGCACATACAATACCTCAGATGGATCTCAATGGCATTATGCTAAATGGAAAAAGTCCACCTCAAAGGATCATACACTATACGACTGCATTTATGTAATGTTCTTGAAATTAAAAGAGTATATATAGAGAAAACAGATTAGTGCTTGTTAAGGATGATGGGTGGGGAAAGGCACAAGGGAGAACTTCATGATGACTGAATAGTGTTCTATCTTCATGGTGGTGGCAGTTACACAACCATGTGATGAAACAGCACAGGCCTATACACAGACACTGTAGTATCAATGTCAAATTCCTGGTTTGGATACCATACTATAATTATGTAAGATATAACCACTGGGGGGACTGGAAGAAGGGCACGTGGGGTAAACCTATCTGTGATGCCCTTGTAACTTTTTGTGACTTTATAATTACTTAAAAATAAAGTTTTTTTAAAAAGTCAAAAGAATTTGAACTTATTAACAAGAAAGGAGAAAAACACCAAAGCCTTTAAAGTCCATTATCAATTGAATAATCAGAATAATTCTCAGCCAGAATAATCCTTTGAAAATTAAAGTCAACAGATGTTCCCATCACTCCCCTGCTCAAAACTCTGCAATGACTCTATCCCACTTGAAGTAAAAGCCATATACTTGTCATGGCTCACAAGAACCTATATGGTTCCGCTGGCCTCCTTCCCTACCACGCTGACCTCATCTCTCACCATCTCACCTTTGCTCCCTCAGCTCAGGCACAATGCATTCTTTCTACCCTCCACGCTTGCAACACTGCACCTTTGTCACTGGTGTTACCTTTGCCTTTGTATCATTTGCTCCTTCACCTTTTATCACTGAAGTCTCCCTAACCACCCTACTGAAAATTGTCCTCCTCCCAACCCTGGAATACCTCCTTTGCCCTTCCTTACCTTTATTGTCTCTCTAGCACTTTGACCATCTACAGATTTCTTCCTATTTTGTGTCTTTATCTGCTTGCCACCACTACAACGTGAGCTCCACCTTCCCAATCCTCCCCAAACAGATTTCTCTCTATAGTATGAAATGCTTTAGCCACAGTGCCAAGAGAAGCACCCGATTGATCGTGTACAAAACAAAAAACAATGCGAGGAAGTAAAATAAACATGTTATGTTCATGTGGCCTGAGGAAAGGGTACAATTTGGGGATTATATATATATGAAGTTGAGTTTCACTTAGATTTGCAATCATGAGACTTTGGCTTCAATTCTGGCTTTAATTAGATAAAACTTAGGAACAGACACATTTACCTTTGAAGTCTCATTTTTCTGTTTATCATATGAAAGGGACTAAACTGAAGAACCTCTAGAGTCCCAGACAAAGCTTAAGTTCTAAATGATTCCCCAAGACACACAGTACATCTGCATTTCAGGTCTAATTCTGGCAAGCCTAGCAATAAGCCCATGGGGAGTCATGGAAGGTATTTCAGCATTTGTTAACTCAAAGACCCTCTACATGGCAAAAACTGTATTATGCAATGGGGATTTAAGAGAGAGAAAGAGATTTGTGACCTAGTGTTATAAGTGCTGTGAACCTCACAAGTAGGTAAGCACAGGGTGCTGAGGAAGCACATACACAGATGTCCAATTAGGATCCTGTTTTGGCAGGGTACCTAAGGTAAAGCTTCCCTAAGACATGTAGTGCTGAAGGATGTACAGGGGCTAGCTTGGGGAAAATGATGTTCAGGCAGAGACAGCAGACTGACTTCAAGAATAGTGAGGTTAAGTTGTTTTTTTTGTTGTTGTTGTTGTTGTTTTTTTTTTTACAGAAATGATGGATGAGAGCCAGAGTATGTTAAATTTAAACATGAAGAGGCAGGCAAGGGCCAGATCATGAGTCTGTATTAATCCTAAAGGCTGTGCGATGATTAATGAAGAGTTGTAAGCAGGAGAATAACAATCAGATTTGTGTTTCAGAAAGTGAAGTGCAGCAATAGTGTGAAAAATGGATTGGAAGAGAGTAAGACAAGAATTAGAAGGTCAGTAAGGAGATTGACAGCATAAAACAGGCAGCAAGGAGAGGCTGGAATAAACCTGAGAATTACCAGTAAATAATCAGGTATGGAGAGTGAGAGAGGAGGAGATAAAGATGACACTTCAACTTGTGGAATAAAAGACTAAGTAAGATGACACCATCAATCAAAATGGGATCATTAGAATAAAGAAAGAGCTTTTAAAGGGAGACCATGAGCCCAGTTTTAGCCATATTGAGTTTTGGTATCTGAGAAGTGATAGACAGTCAGGATATCTATATCTACCTTTATATCTATATCTATCTATATATCTATATCTGTGCGCGCGGAGCCTGGTAGGAAGAACTGGGTTAGAGACACAGATTTGGAAATAAGCAACATCACCATGAAAACTGAAGCAATGGGATGAATGAGACCACCCACTGAGACCACCGTTCAAGTGGGTAGTATTGAACAGAGGTCACAGGGACCAGGACAGAAGCCTCTGAAGCACAGATAATTTAAGAAACACTCAAAAGCTGACTGAGGAGAAAGCATCAGTTGTAGAAGGAAATCCAGTCAAGTATGCTATCCTGAAAATAAATGAGAAAAAGGTTTTCAAAAAAGACCGTGATAAATTTTCAATACTGCAGACATATCAAATCCATTTAAAGATTGAAAAGTACCCTTGAAGGAAACATGGGTCTTCTAGGTAAGCTCAGTTTCAATGACATGGGAGGGTCAAAACTGGATGGGAAAGGAATGGATAGCACATGGAGGCAATTAAACTCTCTTTTAACTCTTTTAATTAAGTTGGCTATGAAGGGGAGGCAAGGAGAAAGTACATATGATAAAAGAGAGAAAAGTGAAAAAACACTTTAAAAAAATTAGTTAAAAAGGGATAACTGATGGCACAGAATTCCCAGGAAATGTAAAGAAAGGATTCAGAGCATGTGTGTAAGAAAAAGTAATTTGTAAAGAAAGCTGACATCTTCCACAGAGATGGGAATTAGGAGATAAGAAAGCAAGCAGGAGGGAGATATGTTTGGAACTGAGAGAACAAGTTAAAGGCCCATATTTTCTCCATCAAGTAGGAGAGACAGAAAAAAGTAGGAGACTTGATTGAAGATGGTTGTGAAAATCTAAAGTAGCTGTTGTGGTGGTGAAATAACAGCATGAAAACAGCATTTATGGAAAATTAATCCAGCAGCATTATGCAGAGAGAAATGGAGATGGGAAAACCTGCAGTTACAAAAGGCACATCTAGAAAACTGAATTAATTTAGATCTGAATTGTTGAGTGCATGGAAGTGGAGTGATGGCAAAAGTAATAAGAAAGAATATATAAGGGAATTCTTCGATAAACAAACAACTAACCCAACTAAACCGTCCCAACTAAATTCTTTCTCGCAAGACCCCAAGGGTCACGGAGGTAAGGTCAAACACCCTCAATTATTTCAGCCCCTGGTAATAACTAAAGGTATGGATAGCTTACCCTCACTTTTTGGCTTCCTAGTCCAAAACGCAGTACTACTTCTTGAATGACATTACAGACCTCTTAAAACTCAGTGGCCATGCCTATTTACAGTACATCTGGGAGTATACCAGTGATTCTGATATCTGTTCAGCCAACCTAGTCTAGTCTAGATTCTTGGCTTCTCTCTAAGCTATGCCACAGACTGATATGACAAAGAATGGAATCAATTGAGGAAAGACTGTAATTTAGTGAGTACCACAAAAGCTGGGCCGACACCAGTGTGTGGAGCGCTTTTTAATAAGCTATACAGGTGATTCTGGGGAAAGTTTTTCTTGAAAACCATTTTTTAAATCAACATTCATGCTAAACATGTTGGCTTTGATGTGAGAGTAGGACATACAAATGGAAATAAAAAGCAAGTATAAGGTTAAATTAAGAATGGGAATAGCAAAGAGAAATAAAAAGTTGCTAATCATCAGCACACAAAGAATAGGTAACGTTATAAATTAACAATACCAAATGGAAATCATTTACATAGAAAACTATGGGCGGATCAGGTTCATCCCTTAGAGAATGTAAAGCAAAAGAACTTAATTATATCTTTTTAAAACATTTTATATCAAAGGCAAGATATGGCTATTAGAAAGAGCACATCCACTTTGCTGCTCCTTGTTTCAGCTCTGAAGTTCACTTCTAAAGACTGACAAGCAACAATATTTTCGATAACTTTACAGCACCTTTTCTCTGAAGAATAAACAGCACAGTATTGTTTTGAGCCACACCTACCTAACCTACATCCAATTTTATCTTCCTAAATCAACCAAATGGAGAGAAACCACCTCAAATCCTTCATATGTAGGAGCAAAGAGGTCCAGTAACTTAGAAAGGGCAATGGTCAAGAATACGTGTAAATTACAGAGAAATTCAAGAAACCCAGCATATGTGCGGATGTTCTCAGAGAAACACACTAGTGTAAGCACCAGCAGTGTTTGTCTCTCAATGGAATTCCTGCCCGACTGCTGATCTGGGTGCAGGCTAATTTCCCCCTTGGTGAATAGTGCTGTTGAGATGCAGAACTCACCACCATCTGTTACCTAGAATTAGCATAATGACAAATTATCCAATCCCTTCCATTTAACAGATACAAATGGTACTCTTGTAACATCAGTTCAGTCATATTCTCATTCATGTGGTCTATCTTCACCCCACCCCACAGAAATTAGTCTTCCCACCCTGCTGGTGGTAGATATGTTCAGGAATTTAGCCCCAATTTTGCGGCAGAGTCCAGGTGCTTTACCATGAGAAGCTTTCCTGACTCATTTTATTCAGGAGTTGGAATGCAGCTGTTATTCCAGATGCATGTGAAAAGGGGCATGCTGAACATAAAGAAACACTGTCTCTAGGAGACCAGCGACTACAGTGCAGGGCTTCTTAAACTAGATCAGGTTGAAATTTTCAATAGGGTAAGAAAGACACAGAAAAGGTATGTCAGTGCTGAGCTGGTAAGAATGACAAAAGGGAGAAAGGGAAGAGAAAGAAATCAGAAAATTAAATGGGTAGCAAGTAATAAAATTCTAATGGGAAAGACTGTTGTTTTACAGTTCTAGATAGCAGTATGTAGGTAGCATTAAATACCAAATGAGAATGAGACACTTAGAAAAACAAAAACATGCTCACAGGATCAAATAACTGGAAGAGCACAATCAGTAAGTGGACGCGGATGGCCGTCTGGGGCAGCACACAAAGGACGTGAATTGTTCAATCACCAGTGACCAAAACGGAGACAGTTCAATGAAGGAAGTGAAAAGCCAGCAGAGTAGGACATTGTGTTGAAAACAACGTCCAAAGCCAGCCATTTCCTCATAAACTGAGCTTTTGGTAGGGGTTAAGAGAAGACATGATAAGAAAATATATTTAATGATTATGTTTAATGAAATGATGGGGGGGAAGGTGGGGCGAATTTCTTGTTCATCTTAAACAAATAACTTTTTGGATATATCTGGAATCACCCAGTATTTATCACACTTATTAATCTAGAAGTATTTGTTTAAACAACTACATTTCAGAAATATCTGTTTCAAGCTACACTCTAGAGTAAAAGTGTTCTCAATCAGGAGGTACGTCATCATTAGAGCTGCCTCTAGAGATAGTTTTCTCTTGTCTTCTCCATCTTAAAATTTTTAGACATAGTTCTTTTGAAATCTATGTAAGATGCTGCCATCAGAAATTTTTTCCTTAAATCACAAGGATTCATTTTTATAACCTTTGAATGCCTAGTTTTATCACTTGTTCTATAGGTATTTATTCATATCTGCACAGCATAAGTCCCACAAACTCTTTGGTTTTTTTTTTGCAAATAAAGTTTTATTGGAACACAGCCACACCCAACTGTTTGCATATTGCCTATGGATGCTTTAGCACTGCAAAGGCAGAGCTGAACACTTGGCAACACAGACCAGATGGGTTTCAAAGTGGAAATATTTACTACCGGGGCCCTTTGCAGAAACAGTTCTCAGCTCTTGCCTTAAGAGCACTGCTCTTTAAGTTGGGCTTTAAAAGGTCACTTCCTATGACACCTGACATTTGCAGTGGGAAGGGGGTCACATTCACCATAATAACTGCTACATTTGTATAAGAAAATTTGACTGCTTTTTAATGATTCTGCCATGTGACCTTCATATTGCATTGATTGAGGTTGAGTCAGGCTAATTCATATGTTCAAAATAAACAAAGTGAGGAAGCACTTGTGATACCAGAGACTCTGCGAAGACTCAAAGCAGAAGGAGACTTCCTTTCTCCTAAGCAGTAATTTTTTGGAGGGATGGGGTGAGGGGAGATCCTGGCAATTTTTTCTGGCTATTACCACTCTGGCCACAAGACTCTACAGTAAATAAGCTAGGCCCTCTCTTCAAAACAGCACTCACATGCTTCCATTAAGAAAAAGGGAAGCAGGTAACACTGCCATCTCTGCTTTCAACGGCAGCAGGAGGTACAGAGAGAAGCTGTGTGGAGGAGCACTGGGCTTGCTGTGCAATGCATGTTACCTCACAACACTGCTGTGAGAAAGAAACAAGACTACAGTTAGATTCTGCCTGGCACATAGTAAGCAATGAATGTGTTGATGATCATTCTTCTTGTTGATTTCCATTATCATTAACATGGGCCTAGTTGTGTCACTTCTCCTGGACTAAGCCACCTTGTTTATAAATGAGGGATATGGGTTAGATAGTCTTGAACATATCTTTCTACTATAAAATCCTATGACTTTATTGGAAGAAGAAAACATTCAAAGTACAGACATTAAGGTACACGTTCTCAAAGAAAGCATCTTTTAGGATATAGCTGAAAATGCTAAACTTGACGGCATGAGTCCCAAGATTTGTCCAGTGGACAAAGCTGTCAGTGCACATTCCCAGTTCATACCCAGCTATGCTGGGAAGAGGTCACCCTGAGCTGATAAAGGCATCCTGTTCACCTCTTCGCAGCAGTGCACGGCCGGGGAGAGCACCCGTCCATCCACAGCACTCAATCATACACCCCATTGCAGAGGCAGGATTCGAGGCTCTGGCAACAGTCCAGTGTTATCCAATATGCATGAAATCAAAGGTTTCATCCTTTCCAATGGTCAAAGGCCGGTAAGGGTTAAACCCCAGAGTACCAGGATTAATGAAAGAGTCATTAAAAACCCAGCATTAAATCACTTCTGTGGCCAATGCTGAGAACGATGTCTGTAATACATTACAAGGCTGATTAGAAAGAAACAAGTTCCAATTTAGAAATGAATTACCTGGCTCAAAAAAAACCCCCTGGTTAGATATCTATCAGCAATTTTGTTATTACAAGGAAAAAGGGGTGGGGAACATATAAATTATGTCACGAATGGGAAATTATCATTCTAAAATCACAGGAAACAGAATTCAAAGGAGAAAACCTCCTAAAGATGTAACAAGAGAGAGAAGGAAGTCCTGACACCATGGCCAGATTTTACTTGGTTTTCTCTTTTTGTTTGTTTGCTTGCTCAGTTTTTGTTTGCACAGGCAGGCCGGTAACACCTTATGCCCAGGAAACAAGTTTAATCTAGGGAAGTTTTAGAATAATCACAGTCTGGTTAAGGGCCCACTATCCCGGCTACACTCTAGGAAAAGTGGACTCATTCTTCAGCTCATATTTTTTTGACATGCCATAAATAAAGAAGCACACTTTCCAAAAACACCTACTCAGCTATTAAATGGAAGATAAATTGTGTAGAGGCCTTGATAAGGGGAAGAAGGGGAGGATGTGTGCTAACCCTAATGAACTATCTTCTAATCCACAATGAGTTATGCCTTATTGCTGAACATAATCTACCAATGGGGAAAACAACCTTCAACAAATGCTCTAAAGATAGAGCACGGTAGAAATAGGAAGTTGGCGCAAGTGTGCCCGGCTATTGCCTATCACTGTTCTCAAGTTTCCGAATGGGAAAAGTACAGCCCTCAGAGACTTCTACTTACTTTTTAGGGTGATATCCTAGGTCAGGGCACTAGTTAGAAAAACAAATGCCACTAAGTAGATGCTCAGATGCAGAGCATCTCTTACAGGCAAAGATTCTCAACCACATCCTCTCAACACACAAAGCTCATCAATGCAGGACAATGTGTAGAAAGTAGTTCCAGTTCATACAATCCAAACCAAAATAGAAATGCTTCCTGTCCTTGACTATCCCTTCTCTGCCAACCTACTGTAAGAACAAGATTGACAATCTCTCTCTAAAAACAAGTCTTGAAGAGCAGGTGATACAGCTCAAATTATCATGTGTTATAATCAGGGGTGATATTCAAAATATTTACTATTGTGGCACTGGCTGGTATGTTATACCTGTGTATGCCAGCTGAATCTAAGCCCTGATTATACATGGAAAGACGGGGAGAGAGGAGACAACAACCAGTCCCATAAATGGTGTTCTATCTGCTGTAAAGGGGAATCACCATAAAACAGCAAATCACTGAGAATGTTAGTTTGGATTAAAGGCCAAATAATTAGGCTTCAGTCATCAAAATACACATTATTAATTTCAGATGCATCAGTCTACACCCAAAACACAACAAGCTCTAGGGCTTCTCCAGTATTTAAATATTGGCCTGAGTCTTTAATATACCCACAGCTGGCATTATATTGAGTCTAACAAGTGGATAAATTAATTTGAATTTCTTTGGTCACCAAAAGTATTTAAAAGATACAGTTTTGTTTACTTACCAACAACAACCCCAACAACAAAAGTCATTAATACCTTTTACTGCCTAAGAGTTCCTTTTAAGGAGGGAATTTTTAAACAACAATAATGCAATAGTTACCAACCAGACAAAGTCTGTGAACTTGAAAATTACAGAGATAAAAGGAATATTACAAGTCTCAAGTCAAAGCTATCTCCAACGCTGTATATTATTATTCCTTCAGGTAAACAATTTAACTCCAGGTTATGTCCAGGGCTAATGGCAATGGAGCCACCAAGTCAAGTGGTAGTGATCATTCCTGTTTGGGCAAAATCTGATTTTGCAAATCCACAGACATCCTATGGGACCTGGCCCACAGCCCACACATGTGCCCTGACCAGGAATCAAGCCGGAATCTTTCAGTTCACAGGAGGACGACCAATCCACTGAGCCACACCACAAACACTCACACATACATTCCAAGTACAGGGCACCATTATTTTTTTTTTTTAAGTGCCCTAGGTGGGTCTGTCACATAGTTTTATGAAAAACTGCCCACATACAGGAGTTCAACTAACATATTATTATTTTTCAGAATTTAAGGGCCCAAGAATGGCCTAATGCAACTTAAAGCCCCCAGAATCATAAATGTGTCAAAGAACTTGGCATTCCCCCAAAGACCAAGAATTGTGGTTAGGGAATAAACCAAACTTTGGAATTGGTTCAGAATCAGCAAATTCATACCTATTGGTTCTATTTGGGTCACAGAAAGACAAGAAATCGATTGTGGGGGCAACCAGAGAGAAGATGCCTCATCTGTGTCTCTTCAGAATAGAACTGCAAGTTCCAGGCTGCATTTTCTAGGCAGCTGTGATGACAGGAGCCCCCTCCAAACTGCAGGCACCACTTGGGGAGGGGAAATTCTCTGCCTCTCAGGAGAATAAGGGACAAACAAGCAAACTCGTGGCCATTATGACAAAACCAGGCCTACGTATCCAGTTTATTATTAGCCTGACATTAAACACCACTTAAAAACAAAACTACCCACCCACACAAACACACACCCCAAGACAGAAAATTATATAATGGCATCTGGAATGATCTCCTCTGACAGTAAAAGCAGCACCAGCAAAATCAGAGTGGTCTGGCAGAGACCAAAAGGGGGTGGGGTACCCTTGGAGAGCCATTTTTATATCCTCAATAGTTCATGCAAATGCTTGGTTTAGAGGAACAAGTTCAAAAACATACTCTCAATTCTGGAAAGCTGTCATTCTACTCAGAAATTCTGAGCCACTATTAACTGGAAGAATAACTCCATGTACTTTTACCAAGTTCAATTATTCTAGATAAGGAGGAAGAAAACTACTTAGACACACACTGCTTCTTAGAGTAGAAGCTCAAGTAAATTTTCTCATACAGGTCAGAGAGGAAAAGGGGGCCCAGTAAGAAGAATTCCACTACCTGTCCCATTATGGTTTGGGGACTGCAATCAGCCAGCTTGCATCACAGGAATATAGCAAGTCATGTTTTTGTTACCCAGAATCCATTAGCAACTGGACCAAGCCCAATGTCAGTGTGGCTAAGGTCTAGAATGTGGCAGCATTGCATAAACAAAGTATAGAATCTCTGAAGGTGGAAACTCTAGAAATGAGTCTCCACTTATAAAACTAAGTTAAAACATATGTTTTCTGGTGGTCAACATTCGTTCCTAAGAATTAGAAGCCATACTATTTTTCACTCAACTATTCTGAGCTCAAACATAAACAACAAATGAGCCCAACGAAGAGGCCAAAGGTTTTGATATTTCTTTTTCTCCCCTACCTTTACTCAATGGTCAGCTCTCATGCTAAGTGACATGAAGAAAAACAGTTTAAGAGGGAGGTTTTTAAGAAAGTCATGACAAGAATAAATGATTTGCACAGCTGCTTCTTCATGTTTTTTTTTTTTTTTTTAAGGTGATTTGCAATCAACGTCAAAATAAATTTTTTGGAAGGAGGAGGGATGGTGTAAGAATTGTAGTATAATTGTCCTTGCTACTGAACCGATATGCGATGGTTTATAAATCACAATTTTTACACAATAGAAGCTTGCATTAAGGCAACAGCCTGCCGAATCACAGCGATATGTAAGCATATGCATCAGAAAGTCGTAAGGCTCCATGTAAAACCCGCACTGGAAACCTGATGGAAGGCAGTTCCAAGTTTCTTTTACCATTTATGAAGCTCATGCTACTGGACATCTCTGCATTCTTCCATATATACTGACCTCCAAGTTCCACTTGTTGTAAATATAATTTTACCGATGGTATAAAAATTCACAAAGGCATCACAGCAGAAAGGGTCATTCTATAAGTTCCACAGAACAGGACTTTCAAAAAGACTTTACAGTGAGGCTAGAGAAAAGCACTTCCTGAAACGCCAGGAGCCCTCTGCCTTTTCATCGCTTGAGTTACACAGATGCAAAGTAGAGAGTAGAGATCACTAGCTAGAGCAAGTATATCCATGCAGGTTGCTTGCTACACACCATTTAGTTTGAAAGATATTATTCAATATATTGCTTTTATTGAGGGATAAATTGTGCGCCTATTCAATGTAAGTGTGTGTTAAACTTCTTGAAACATTAAAAATTATTCATGAAAATCTATCACTTCTGCCTTTATACAAGCACTTATCAATCATTACTATGTTAAGTTAATAGAGTATACATTCAATATTTAGTGGAGAAATGGATGTAATTTAGCCATCGTGACAATTTAGAAAGTGAGAAAGGAGATAAATCCAAACCTAAGTGCCTGCTGTGGAACAGTAAAAATGAACTAATACCACAAAAGCTAAGCCATAATAATCCAAGGGGGCGATTTTGTTTTGTTTTTTTATTTAACCTTTGGGCATTTCCCATATCTTATTTAAGCTAATACTTAGAACATTCTGTGAAGTAGCAGTATTATCAGTGAATGAACTTGGCCAGGGGCTAGTGAGAAAAATAAGATGACACTGGAATATAACAATATTTAAGAAAAATACTTGAATAAAGGAAAAAAGTATGAGCAAAAAGATGTAGCCAGAGATATCGGCGAGAGGACAAAGGACGGAAGAGACCACTAGATCCGAAATTAGGTCAAAGGTGACCAGTTCCATGCAAAGGTGTGGGCTGATTTCAGTACTCGACTGATATATCTTAGTGACTATGTGAAACATTTAAGGTTGCATTAGCACGTTTTATCTTTACAACAGTCCTATGAGGAATGAGATTATCATTTCATACACAAGAAAAGACAAAGGCACAAGATTATATAGCTATACAGAAGTAGAACTGAGGTTTTACCTCAGGTCTGCTTACCTCCAAAGCCTACTTCAAAAAAATATCCACAGAATCTTAATAACCAACTTGCCTTAGACTTATTTCATCTCAACCATAGGCCAAGTGGTCAAAGTTTTCCCATTCCTAAATTCTTAAAAAACAACCAGTACTCAAAAGGAATACCCCTCAAATAATAGCTATTATAGTACCATAAATTATTAACGGTAATTGTACCCTATTTTCTAAACTTTTGAAATTTGTTGTTGTTGTTTTTTTAATTCACTATCAACTGGAGCAAATTCCTGTTAAGGAGCATCACGACTGGGAAATACAAAAATCTATAAAAACTCCAGTCCTATTTCTTTACCATTTTGTACTGTGCTAGCTACAGGAACTGTAGAAAGAAAGGGGCTGAGAAATGGTATATAAAAGATTAAGAGTTTTTGCTTATTGGCAACCATGTCAAATGCCCCCTCTCCTTATCACATCAATTGCACTATCCAAAGGAATAAAGAAAGAATGCTCGAAAGAGGTCAGAGCAGCAGACTGAGAACTTATGTCCACATGACATCCTTTACAAGGTCCCACTGAAATGACAGAAAAGACAGATAGGGACAAGAATAAAGCCCTAATGGTGTTAAAAAACAAGAAAGTGTGTTAACAGCATATCAGAAAGTTTGCACAAATCCTGAAAGACAGAGAGCAGATGGTATGAGACGGGTGGAGAATTGAGGGCACCTCGAGGACCTTTATGGACAAATACGAAACACCACAGTGAATAGGCTTTAGGGACATCATCTGAGCAATTGATTAGGAACACCATTCATAAGAACTGGGCTAGACAGCCTCTCCCTGGTTCCTATGATGCCTACAGAGGTGTTAAGAGGGTTTTTGACTCTTGGTAAAAAACAAACAAACAAATAAAATAACACAAGGCCCTGGCCAGGTTACTCAGTTGGTTAGAGCACAGTTCTGATACCTTAAGGTTGTGGGTTCTATCCCTGGTCAGGGCACACACAAGAAACAACCAATGAATGCATAAGTCAAACAACAAATCAGTATCTCTCTCAAATCAATTTTAAAAAATTTTGAGGCACAAAAAGGTGCCCCTTTTTAAAAATTAAAAACAAAAACAAGAAATACTCTACCAGCAGTACATTTCTTCAGTTAAATACCTTTTATATGTGTTCCTGACATTCCAAAAAACCACCAAAACCCCTAAACAAACAGGGCTTGAAGGAAGAGCAGGCTCATGGGTAGACCACTTAAACCCTATGAAATTTTCTAGCCTAAACACCAGCAAAAACAACTCAGGGTCACAGTGAAATCACTACTGGCAGAGTAGCCTTTAACCCTGGGGCTCTCATGCTTCCTTCTCCTTTTAGGTGAGGTAGTAGAGGGCTTTTTTTTCCAATAGAGACCATTTTAATCAAAACAGAAAATCTGGTCCAGGACTAGTACTTCCTCACTAATCCACAGTTTGAGCACTGCAGGGGTGTCTTCACAGCGTCTCCCACCGCACCTGCAGGCTGTGAACACAGCAGAAAGCTCTAGACACAAATGTTCCTAAAGCCACTAAAGCCGTCACGACTCAAACTATAGGAAGTTACTGCTATGTATTTCTCAACTTTACATTTTCAGATTTTTCTTTAAGTCTTTATATATTGCTAAAGCTCTCCCTTTAGCTCTTGTTTCAGTACTTGAGTGTATTTGGTAATGTCACTTATAGACCAACATGACTTCAACTTTATACCAATGAAATCCCCAAATTACCAATGTCATATGAGATACTTCAAAGAAACACATGTTATAGAACAGAGGGTAGATCACTCATCTGGGGAAGGACCTTGGGTGGAATCTGTAGCCTGAAAGAAAAGCAGAGTATATACTTGAGAAAGAACTGATTGAGTACATCACAGACCCTATCTCCTATGCCACCCCAGAGAAACACACTAAAGCTCTGTACCAGCTGAGGAAAACCCCCTTTGCCTTGACAATTTTAGTCAGAGCTAAGATTTGCCTGCTTCCTCTATGTTCCAGGGCAGACACTTTCAAGTACTGGGTCCGGAGGGCTGCCTCTGCTAACTCCCGTGGCCCTTTCGTGATAGAGATGCCTTACAGAAGCATACACTGCAGAGGAACCACCATGCCAACTCCAACCTGGTCCTCCCTTCAGAAATATCGATCAAGGTCCACAAAATACTTGAGAACTTATGAAAGAAAACAAATGAACAAGGAACAATTAGTCATGGGGAAAACAGATAATTCAATGGAAAAGGGTGTTCTTTTATTTTTAAATGATATTCTGAGATATCAGAAAAATACTATATTCAGAATGCTATTAAAATAGAACACTTAAAGATCAAACAATTTAAATACAAATGTTGAAAATTTTTTAAAAATGGGCTAGAGTAAGAGAAGAGTAAGAGAATAGTCTCTCTGTAAATTTCATGAGGGCACAAATCATTTCAGTTTTTAACTACCAATATATTCCTGATGCCTAGCACAGTGCACAGTACATACCAGACATTCTATAAATACTTCATAAATGAACTAATGTAAGAAATGAATGAGGAAGGTTGAAAGAGACTGGGAATGCATGAAAATGAATCAATATGCATGGCTGCCCGGCTAAGTAAGCAGGAAAATAATGTTGCAGACATCGCCTTGATTGTACATGAAAAGTGCAAAGGATATCTTTAAAAAAATGATAGAAAAATTAGAGGTATGATGCATAAGATACAATATATTGATAGAATTTCCAGAGTCAGAGGTGAACAGACAGAAAGAAAATAATTCAAGAAGTAACAAAAAACAAACCTCCTTGAGTTGAAGACAAGAGTGTTCAGATTAAAGAAGCCAATTGAGTATGTAAACATAAATAAATAAATAAATAACCACCAAGAAATACTTTAATAAAATTTCAGGAAGCCAAACAGAAATAGAAAATTTCCAGAGCCAGACAAACTTTCACAAACTTTTACCACCCCCACCCCCAACCCCGCAAATCAAGGTTCTTCAACAACAAAAGGCAATCCCACAAAAAGAACTAACTTTCTGAGATACAACTGGCAGATTAAGACGTGCAAAAAAGGAAAATGATAGATGTACAGAGAGACACACACACAAAGAGAATTTAGTTTAACATATCTTCAGGGGTTTAACAACACAGGATTCTTTTTCTGGAGGTCTACTCACATTACCACACTTCTGGTCCACAGTGACACTTTCACAATTTTAACTGCTATGAAGGTGAGAGTGGGTTAAATTTTTCGGATCCACTTACAAGCAAAGCTCAGAAGGCAATTATAGTGACAGAGGAGAAATGCAATGAGTGATATAAATCTTGATAACAGAAAAATATAACTTTTTAAAAAGCAGGAAAAAAGTGCATGTATTCTAATTCCCTGATCCTTTGCTATAAAGTTCATCAGAATCAGAATAACTGAATATTATGAAGTTTGCTATTGGTAAAAGTAAAATAATGTAACAAAATTAGGGGATAAGTAATAGTGCAAATACTCAAAAATACCTATCTTTAATATAAGCTAATAAATAGATACTATCTAGCACAAAAAATTTTAAATCAGTAGTGTTAATTTATGAAGTTATAGGGCTAACCATCCAAAAAAGTGCAAAGCAAACCCTGTTTAAATTAGCATCTGTGCCTCTGCCAGGTGAGGCAGGAGGAGAGCAAGCAGTCCACTAGGTTCCGGGAGAACACGGAGCAAGAGGGAACCACAGGGCACTATCAGGATTCACAGAGCTCCATCAACACTGAATGACCCAAGAGTTATAATGGGAAGAAGAAAAGGACAGATGGGCTCCAGAGGGTACTCACTTGATCATTTCATTTTGTCTACTGAGAAATTAAGTTACTGAATTATAAAGAAATGAAAATATATGAGATTATCTTTCATTTATATTTTAACCTGTTTCTTGGTGGTAAAGTCTCTAAAAGTCCCTGGGAAAACCTAAACAGAAAAGAACCTTTGTAGGCACTGTTTAAATAAAGTCATTTGTGTTTCTTAAAGCAAAAATCTACATTAACAAAGTCCTGTGGGCGGCACAGCCAGTGAATACCCACAGGACTCTGTGGCCTCAGCAACCAGAGCCAAAAAAATGCTGAGAACTGCAGCCAGGAGAGCCTTACCACTCGGAACCGTCTTTGTTCACTGCTATTCCCACTGCCTGACACATAGTAAGTAATCAACAAATATTTACTGGATAAATAAACTAGTAAATCTATTGTTATAGTAGATAGCTATAGAAGCAGCAACCTGTCCCTCATCTGAGCCCAGCATCTCACTGAGCTACTCTGAGGGACCACCGACATCAGAATAGACAGAATTTTTACATTTTCAAACAGGGCCTCTAACTGAGATTATTTTGAACATACTTATCTGTATCTTTAAACATTCCAGAATGCTTCTCCCTTATAATGAGCTCCCCTTATTTGGAAAAAAGCCTCACTTCCCCCCAAGGCTCCCCATGTTATACTAGAAGGAGAGACACACTGCTCAGCAAAGATTCTGCTGCTTCATATTATCCAAGACTTCCATTATGAAAAACTTAGTTGAACTTCCATACAGACATGATAGTAATACAATAATGCAAACCCAAGAGGTCTTTAAAGAAATAAGATATGGCTGTATGGGTAGACAGCCACAAGATACTTGAATAAGAGAGCTCTGCCAGAAACTAAACAGTGTTTCCCTGACTCTCACTCTGAACCCTTGGCGAAAGCAAAGTTCCTTCTCACAGTGCTTTATGGGACAAGTGTCTTAAAAATGATTACTATACAAGGTCCATCCAGAAAGTGTCCAGTCATGTAATATGAAAAATAAGAGACATTTACTGAACAAGATACAAGAAACTATACAAAAGACAATGATGCCTCAGTCCCCTTTAAAATAGGCACTTGGGAACTCACATAGTTCTCCCAATCGCCATCGGCTGCTCCGTCAGTTTCCTGAATCTCATCAATGGTCTGAAATCTCTTCCTGAACTTTCAAAGGTGATTCTAGTTTTGGGAAAAGCCACAAGTTGCAGAGCACCAAATCTGGGCTGTAGTGGGGCTGAGTCACCTGGGTGACTTAACGTTTCACAAAAAAACTCTGCACAAGACGTGATGCACGCATGCTGTTGCGATCAAGCTGCCAATCACCAGTTACCCATAGCTGCGGCTTGAATCTTCCGAATAGTTTCCTTGGAGGAATGTTCAAGCTTAATGAAAAATCTGATGCAGATTCATTGCTCTACTCAGTCATTTTGAATGCAATGGCCACACCATACACATGCTCACTCAAGGGTGCCTACTGCCCCTGTTGATTAGTAAAGTCATCACTGTTACGCACGCTCATTTCAGTCCACTCTCTTTGGTTGACAGGCTACATTAACGTTGTGCAAATCATTCTCGTTATATTATCAGTGGCTGGACTTTTTCCAGACAGACCTAGACTTTAGCTAGCAGGCAGTTATTTCCTTTCAAGGTATTCTAAACTAAATGCCAAAGAGGCTTCCAACAACCTCAAAACAGGGGACAGGAATACTTCTACTATTCAACAGAGCAGAAGTAGCACTATATAAATCAAGCAGCCTATGACATCCAGAAAACACCCTAAGGTACCCTTTTTAGAAGTGGGGGTTGGACAGGTGTTTATGATTTAAGCAGCAGGGGGACAAGGAGGACCTTATTCTGGTGTCTTCTTTTTCCTTCAAAGCAGGAAAGGTTTGGGGGGGCGTCCACTAAGTTTGCTGAAATGTAATCAGTAAATCTGGGAGAAAAGGGTTGTTACCACCCAGATCCCACCTCCTGGTTGAGCCACTGACATTAATACTGTCTCTGTACTTCCTCAGAAGCCGAAAGAGTACTTTCAGGACGTTGTGGTCCACACTGGGTAAGAACACTACGCCAGAAAACAGTGTTTCAAGAGTCCACTTTCTTCCTATGTTCAGCTTAAAACTCAGATATTAGTGTGTTTTAAGATTTGAAAATTCTAAGAGATAGGAGTTTTGGTGTGAGAGTGAAAGCCATTAAACCTATGTAACTTGAGACAGAAAAGCTGGGGGTATTCTCACGTTTTGGTCATTATTACAGCAGCTGAGAAAAGAAGCATCACTGGAAACTGGGACCAATGAAAAAGAAAGAAGAAGCAAAAGAAGTCTTATTCCTTACAAGTTTTAATAGTCTGGTTTATATAAATATAATGAAGACAAGCTGTATCTATGAAGAATCCGAAGAGACCCAACAAAGTTCATAAAGATGGCTTTGAGTCTGCTGGATGATAATCCTTAGAACAAAGAACTAAACTTCTCCAAGCCCAACAGAGCTTTAACAACATCTCTGCTAGCAAGGCCCAGAACGCAAATTGCCATGAAGGAGAACCGCAGTCAGTGGCTTTGCATGGATCATGTTGGGGGATTACAGATGGGCAATGTAGGAACCAGGAGATTGAAAGTGCTTCAAAAAGCATTATTACAAAAAACAAATCACCCCTCGAGAAAAATGTGTCCTTGTGCAAAAAATAAGCAGGCATTTTCTAGCTGTTCCTAGTCCACAGGTATATCTCTGTGGCATTCACTTTCCCAAAATGGACCGTGTCTATTGTCCTCTGTTATTGTGAAACACTTCATACAATGGGAAGCACTGGGGAAATCTAAGAGACACTGTATCTACTGGGCACTACAATTTTCCAGGGATGGGGGTTGGGATGGTGCTAATTATAAGTGTGTACATGTGAGGCTTGATCCTAAGTTATATATTTTAGGTGCCCCTTTATAAATGTGAACAAATTTTTTTTAGCAATTTTCCTTTAAAATGTGATATGCAAAAAGATATGAGCAATCAGTTAATAGATTATACAGTTTTGCCAAATTGGAGCTCAAAGTAATTGGGATGTCCAGCACAAGTAAAGGTCACCCAGAAAAATTTCACTCCTCAAAAATACTCTGGCAATAACTAAAGAACGAGATTTTAATCACTGAAGCTAATTACATAGAAAACTAAATCACAAGAGGAGTTATTTAAGTGTCTTAAATACAATAAAGTAATTAACAAGAAGAGCCATTTCAACAACTTCAGGTCACCAACTGGGCCTAAAAGGATCAGCTCATTCCCAACCTGGGAGCCACAGAATGAGAAACAACTCAAAGTCTGATCTTTTTATTTTTTTATTGAAACTATTTTGATCAACAGATAACAACTCTTGCCAACTCCACAGTAAAGTTAATAAAAAAAAACTTAAATCTATTAGAGGAATGATGAACCTTGTTTTGATTCCCCAGAGGGAAAGAGATGGAGAGTTGAAGACTGTCATACCAGACAGGCCTCCCAGAGATCCTGTGACTTGATTCCCTCCCATAGATTAAGAGGAAAAACAGAAGGATTAGACTCGACTCTTGAGGATACAGACAATTCACACACTTGGTTGGGCATGTAAAATACATTTAAAAATCTGCTTTGAAATAACCCTGTAAGACTCTCCATCTCATCTGCCTCCTCTTTCTCATCACCCTGGAATCAGCAGCAGGAGGGAAGCTCTTCCAGAGTCAGAGAATCCCAGCTGATCTCTCAAATAACAGGAAAGCCATTAGATGCTATGAAGGCCAATATGGAGGGGGATAAGCCTACAGATGATGACAGACATAATTTTTATTGGACTGCTTCTTAATTCTGCAGCATTTCTATGAGCCTGGACAAAAGCTTGTCTTTGAAAGAAGCAATGCATTACTACAAAAACTCTCCTAGCTAACCTTCCCTTAACTGACCTGGACTTTCTATGACTCACTAAACCTACTTGCTGATGCCAGTTAGAGCGACTGAGGGCCACTGTGACACAACTGTGCACTTCTGTTGCAATCTGTTGTACCATTTCTTTCTGTCTTCAGATTTATGTATACTGGCTGTGCTTGTTATTTTCATAATATAATTCATTAAATGTTAACATTAATAATTAAAATACGGGTACAAAAAGAATGTGTATGAAAACAGCTGAATACTTTAAAAAGGTTTAATAATGAGAAAATGCTTTAAAATGGCTGCAAAATAAGTATCAGCAGGACAACTGTAATAGAGGTGTGAATCACAAAGATCTAGGGTTCCATAATTAGTGTTTTCAAGTCTTCATGCCAAAGAGGACGTTATGTAATACTGTACAGTTGATCCATGCTGCCCATACATCAAAGATTTGAAATGCATGTATATTTGTTTAAAATGTAATTAAAATGTTTGAAATAAAAAAACATTAAATCCCCTTCTCTAGCCAATGTTTTTCCATAACTAACCTTTAAAGTCAAATGGAATGTTTTTAGAGTACCTTAATTCTGAATATAAGGTGAGTATTTTGACATTTTTATTAATAATTCAACTTTTCTATAATCTTATTTGGAATTGTTTAAGCATAGAGAATTCAGGAAAAATGTAAATAAAAACAAAATCAAGGCAAAGGAAAAATACAGAGAAGCTATGAGTAAGACTAGAATATAAAAAGCATGCTTCCAGGAAAACCTTCTAGAAATGCACTTTGGCACTCAGCCCTCAATAATCAAACAAAAGTAAAGAACTGTCAGAAACAAGTTTTTAAATGTTGATCAGATAAAAAGAAACCTGTAAGTCCAAAAAAACATCTAAATACTCCGTTATGTTCAATAAAGGGACAGTTTGCAATATAGTAAACAAATCATTCACAAATTCATTGAACTCCTACCAAATAAATGCTGAATGAGACCACGACAAGGAATAAAAGAGACAAAAATCACTATCTTCAGGGAGCTTTATGTCCAGAGAGAGTTGGTCCCAACAATATCACTAAGTCCTGTATTTCTCCCAACTGCAGCTGAGTAGTTTACTCTGAAGTCTAGCTTGGTAGAAACAAATCTAAGAGGGAACTTTATGGCTCTCAGGTAGCCTGCCAGGCTGGTCTAATTCAAGGTAAATAATATTATTTCTTACAATCTAACAACAACAACCAGGAAAGAGAAGGTCAAGGTTATCATCCCTGGCAGGAACCAGAAGTACAGATACACGATGTTGTCATTAAGACCAACCAACTGTGGTAACTGACCAAACTGATTAAAAGGTTGGCGTCTTCTTCCCAACAATCTAACCAAAACTGAGTCACCTGAACCTCTGCAGAAAAGCAGGCTATTCCGAAGGAATTATCTTGGTCAAAGCCAGGATCAACCTGGTTGAAAACTCAAGGTTTCATTGCATGGGCATGGCCGTAACACCCGACACCAGAAAAAAATTTAAATCAGCTGTCTCCAAAACTGCCTTTAAAAAATCCCCATAGAACACTCTTGGAAAAGAAAAAAAGGAACGACAACGAAAAGGACACCCCCAGAATATCTGATTTTAAGCAGTATAAATTTACATTAAAAGTATGCCTCAGTGGTACCTAAATAAAAAAATAACCCACTCTAAAAGACTGTTTAGATAAACAGGAGTGAAAGCCATCTGCCAAAAATAAAGATGTGCATTTTTACAGTAGTGATGTTGCTTTTACCAGTAATTAGATAGGAGGAGCAGTTATCTACCAAAAGGATTCCTTGTCTGTGATGGTAAAAATTTTAATATAGGGAATAACTTTCCAGCTCTCATAGTACAGAAGCTTGCATCAAGCTCCTAAGTGGTGATGAATTAATAATAAACACTGCAAGTTATACAGACAGAGAATGACCAAAATATTTCCTACATTCTCACATTTCAAAATTAGCTGGTTTGTCAAGAAGCTGCTTCTAACAAAACATGATATCTGTGATGGTGTTAAGGTAACAACATCAAAAGTCTATATTAAGTTCCTCTCGGCCAAAATGAAGTCTCTGATTTGTTATAGGAGAGGTGACAGTGCCTAAAAAGAGTTATCTCCAATGTGACGATACGAATGAAGGGAAAAGGTTGCCATTTGGTAGGAGAGCTTCTGGAAGGTACATTTGCTCCAAGATCCCCTTTCCTTTCAGAGGCATCCTGGGACTTAGAGATGTTTCTCCTAACGGGCTTCACCTTACTTTCAATGAGACAATCCCTGTTTTGATGAGAAACCTATTCTTTTCTTCCCTTCTATCCTGCCCCCTTAAAAAATAAGAAAACTACCAGCTTGGAAACAAACAGCATTTAAGATCATTAAATAGAGAAGGAAACAATTACCATGCTGGTAGGGTTTATGCAGAGTAAGAACTGCTACTGGGGACTGACTGTTTTATTATTTATTGTGGAAGCACAGCCCAGCAGGCTTCCTCCCTCCCCCATCAGATGCCACCCTTGAAAGAGTGTTCATCAATCAAGCCTTCAAGAGACTTTGGACTATAACCAGGAGACAGCCAGCACAGTACAAGAGAAAGACCCTGTCATCTACTGATTACACACATCTACACAAAGAAAATGTCCAATTAACCTCTCTTCTTCCCTCTTTTTCTTTTGGCGGGTTGGGGCAGGGGGGTCTATAATAGAACTTCCTAAACTAATATGCAGAGAATCTTTCTAATTACTTTTGGATAGTACCTAGGGCCTGAATGACACTCAATAAATGGCATTATTAATAGTAATAATGTGTGCTACATAGTGCCAGGTACACAGAACCCAAGAAATCTTAAATAACAACAACAATGAAGTACATGATTAGCTAGTGAGTGATTATAAAGTACTGTGCAAACACAAAGTGCTACATAGGCATATAATAATCATAAATGATTGTGTTAAGAGAAACAGAAAGCAAATCAGGGTGAAAGGAAGGAGAGATGTGAATGAGGAAAGAACTCTTAGTTACGGCTGACCACTCACATTCCTCCAATGGTGACAGTGGCACAGGTACGCTCTGAAAAGGCAGGTACCGTCTCTGTGGCTGGGCTGGCTGGTCTGATGTAGTCCACAGTCACATTGACCTGAACAGAGAAAATCAAGGAAGTTAAGGTTGGGAGTCTGAAACACAGCTCACTAGTAGAAACTCATGTTGGCACAATTATGAAATCTCACCTCACTTACACCTTGATTTTCTGGATCTAATATTTTAAGAAACAACAACTGAAAGACAACTGAGCCACACACTCATCAAAAATATTTACACAAAAGCTGTAGCTGATAGAGGACTGTTATCCAAAATACACCCAAAACTCTTAAATATCAACCCTGAGAAAATGAACAACCCAATTTAAAAAATGGCAAAAGACCTGGACATCTCACCAAAAGACATAGAGATGGCAAAAAAGTACATGTAAAGATGTTCCACTTGCCCTGGCTGGTGTGGTTCAGTGGACTGAGTGCTGGCCTGTGAACCAAAGGGTCGCTGGTTCGATTCCCAGCCAGAGTACATGCCTGGGTTACGAGCCAGTTTCCCCCAGGCGCGCAAGAGGCAACCACACATTGATGTTTCTCTCCCTCTCTTTCTCTGTCCCTTCACTTCTCCTTAAAAATAAATAAAATCTTTAAAAAAAAAATGTTCCACAATATATGTCATTGGGGAAATGCAAATTTAAACAACTGAGCTACCACCGCACACCGATTAGAACAGCCAAAATCCAGAAAACACTGACAACAACAAATGCTGGTGAGGATATGGAGTAGGAATTCTCTTTCCGTTTTGGTAGGAAAGCAATATAGGACCCGCTTTGAGACACAGTTTGAGGGTTTCATGCAAAACTAAACATACTTTACCACACATCCCAACAGTAGAAAACTTACACAAAAATTTGCACAAAGTTGTTTACAGTACGCTTTATATATAATTGCCAAAACTTGGAAGCAACCAACACGTCCTTCAGTAGTTGGATAAATAAACTGTGGTTCATGAAGTCAAAGAAATATTATTCAGTGCTAAAAAAAAAAAGAGAGCTATGAATCCATGAAAAGATATGGAGGAAGTACATATTACTAAAGGAAAGAAGCCAATCAAAAAAGCTGCATTATGTCATAATTTCACTGTAACATTCTGGAAAAGGCAAAACTATGAAGAAACTAAACAGATCAGTTGTTGCCAGGGGCTAGGGGAACAACACAGGGACAAACAGGCACAGCAGCGAAACTCCTCTGTATGATACTGTAATGAGGGATCCATGTCACTGCACCCAAACCCACAGAAAGCACAGCATCGAGAGTGAGCACCAATGTAATAACCTGTGGACTCTGGATGATGATGGGCCAGTGCAGGTTCATGGGTTGTAAGAAATGTACCACCAGTGGGGGGGGGGGGGTTGTGACAGTATCAGGCGGGGCTTGGTGGAGGACAGGAACTCAGTCCTTTCTGCTCAATTTTGCTGTGAACCTTAAAAAAGAAGGTGACTGATACCAAAGGAGAGACCAATGGCTAAACATTTAAGGCCCCAAGGAAATCATACTGGTCAGAGCAGAGGTTTGGAGTGTCCCTGAAGGCCCCCTTCATATTACGGTAAAGCAGTTCTTTAACCTTCAGACCTCTCTAAAGTCAGATTTTAAAAAATATGAAATGCCTCTACAGAAAAACTGCATGAAATTTCAGTCTGCCATGAATTCTCAAAGGCCAGTTAAGAACTATCAGGAAGAATAAACAAGATAACCAACACAAAGATGCTTGGGACTGGTTTCACAGTTTTGTTAACCAAAAACATATGGCTAACTACACCTAATACCAAAAAAGTTGGTGTTAGTAAATTCTGAAAGCAACAAGATTAGAATGGACCAGAAGAACCTTTACATGTTAAGTTAAGAAAGGATATGTATACAAATAGGTTAGAAAGTAAGGAGCCTAAAATAGGAAAGCTGGTTAATCCTAGTTTACACTAAATATATGGATTATAGACATAGCAACGCTTTTTCTTTATGAAATATTTTAAGATAAACATGTTTATTTGTCAAAAGAAATAAGTATGTAATAACCCTTAGCAAATATACGAGGTCTGTTTTATAATTAAGGTATATGCTTGGCTTGGGTCATGGCCAAGGTTTCATACCTGTACCAAAGGGACACATTGGGTCAAGCAGACTGAAAGCCTAGAATCCCGTTTTCTAGATGTGTGTGTGTGTGTGTGTGTGTGTGTGCGCGTGCGCGTGTGTCCTGAATAATCAAAACGTGTCTTTAGTTCCCACTGATCAGCTTAAAGACAGCCTACAGCACAAGCACCAAGTTCAAGCACATTGCAGTGGGTACCATTAAAATACTTTCAAACTGTTCTTCAAAAACTCATTTTAAAATGAATATGGAAATTTTGAAAAGGACAGCTGCCTCAAAATTCCAACTATTAGATCACTCAATTACTTGAACACTCCATCTGATGACCTATTTTAAAACTGATTTTTAGAGAAGAGTTGGAAGGAGAGAGAAACAGAGACAACAATTTGCTGCTGCATTTATTTATGCATTTATTGGTTGCTTTTTGCATGTACCCTGACCAGGGATTGAAACTACAACCTTGGCATTTTGGGACAATGCTCTAAACAAATGAGCTATCCAGCCATCTAATCATGTTTTAAAAGCAACAAGGAGCTATGTTAGAGCAAAAGCCAATTAAGAGCCAAAAGTAAAAAGTACTGTCATAATACAATAACATAGAAAAGACGACAACATGAAGACTGACTTCTACAATCAGGTATCTGCACTGAAATTATTGTTCCATCTTATCAACTTGTCTAAAGCTAAGGAGATGGGTACATGTGAGGAACATGACCAGACTGGGGTGGGGCTAAGGCTGAACAACTTGTACATTCAACAAAAAGGTTTCAGTAGTTTCCCTACGTGCAGCCAGCCAGAGTTAGGGGAAGGAGCAGGAGGTCCACACACAGATTCAAATTCTGCAGAGGGAAGAAGGTCTCTATGCATCTACGTTCATACACTCGACTCTCCTCTGGCAAAGCCCTCCAACAAATCTACAGAAGCAGGAAGAGGGCCAGGAGTATACCTGGATATCTTCTGAAGTCATGGCAAAATCACACAGGAGTGTACAGAAGCTAAACCTGAAGGGTGCCCACACCATGGAATGTGAAGTAATTCAAGGCCACAGTAGGAAGGGGCACAGTCAGTGTATGGTCCAATCGGGGTATTTGGCGGGAAGTCAAACAATACATGGAGATAAGTAAGGAGGTCCATATATCTTTTCACTTAATCCATCTAACAAGGTCAAGCCCTCAATTCTATTACCACAGGAAAGAAATACATCCCTGCTTAAGAACAAACTAAGTGAAACTCAAAAGTTACCTTGCACCTACCAATGCCAAGCCTCCTCCTCAGCATGCAGGAGTGAATAGCAGATCTTTAGTGCCAAATACACTGCACAAAGTCACATTAGCTCTGTACTCAGAAGGAATGTCAATTTATCAAGAAGGCCACTTGAATGGTAGTAGTGGTGGTGGTGAGCACGGGGGGGGGGGAGTTATAGTGGGGGGTAATGAAAATAAACAAAAATGAACACTGAGCATTTCATTTCCCTCCAGAAGGCCAAAAGATATGATTTCCCAAAAAATGTCTCTCAGGGAGATCAATAGGAAGAGGAAAGAAAAAAGTATTTAATCTTCAATAAACAAAAGAACCAAAAGCGACATTTACTTGCCAACTACTTTTTTCCTATATCTAGAGAAAGAGAACTGAAAATAAGTAGAAAATTAAAGAGCTCACTGGGGAGGCAACATTATTAAAGAAAATCTCACATATAAATGATGCCCTGAGAATAACCCACAGCCAAGACACACACCTGCAGGCAGCTATGAGAAATCAGGAATCAAAGTCAACAGGTAACTAGCATTTATGTCCCTCTCATGTGGATTCTTAGATCTGCCCCCCTACCTTGGAGGTTTTCATCCCTAGATACTCACCACTGGCTTGTCAATCACTTGGAGAAATAAAACCCGCACAGTTTAAACAGTTTCAATTAAAACAACTGCAATTATTAGCAACATCTTTGTCTGAATAAATGATAACCTGAATTTTGTGGCTGTGGGTAAGTACACAAGGGATGGCAGAGTTAGAGAGAAGTAATGGGATAATGCAGATGAGGTCCCCATTTGTCAAGCAAAGACACTCCTGGAAGGTCTGGTATACAAGTACGCATTTTACATGCACCTGACACAAAAGCAGGTCCTGATCCCTCATCACATCGAGGACTAGGAGCCAGGGGCTCTTTCTTGGTCCCACCAGTCATTCTCTTTCCTATCACACCTTTGTTCTCACTTTTTCCCCACCTGGAAAATAAGCACACTAGACTAGAACTTTAGAGCATGACTAAACTGTAGAATTCTAAAAGATAACTTAGTTAAAAATTGTGTGCTACATAATGGTTTCTTGGATCTTTGCAATGATGAGGCAGGCTGAACCTCTCCTAAAATGGATGGAAATGTTCTTCAGGTATATTTTTGTGAGCCTCTCTTAGATAAGATTAAGGTTTCTCTTCAGGTATTCCCCAAACCAATGCACCTGTGTCAATCAATGCCAGCCCATGGCAGGAGCCAGGAAAACAAAGAGATCCACTCTGTGCTTGTGTGAAGAAACCGCTCAATATAAACCAGAGCCCAGCAGGAGTCAGGGGAGCCATACCCTGTGAGTGTGCTCCCTGGATGCTTCAAGCTTCCTCCCTTTCTCCTTTGCCTACATCTTGTGTTCAGTAGACCTCCTTTTGAATCTGTTTTGCCCTCTCTCTTGATTTCTATCCTGAGGGGTGGGGCAAGAACCCTTTCCCAGGTGACAATCCCTACCTTACACTTACTAGAATAAACTGGAACACACATACTTTACACTTACTAGAATAAACTGGAACACACAGATCATAAGCTCCCAGAGAGGGGCAACCATGTCTTTTATTCACCGAAATTAATGTCTTAGGGCCTGAACCATAGAAGGGCGTATAATAAATATGTTTCATGAATAGACAGATATATGTAATCAGGAAACCGAACAACAAAATTTGGAAGGACACTTTTGAAATGAGGGGGGGGGTTAGGCATTCTGAAGACCATTTTATCAAGCTGCTGACAATTCAGCTGCCTTATTAACAAAAATACATTAAAGAATGAAGGAGAGGAGGAGTATTTTGAAATTGTAATAAAGCTTTAATCAAAACCATTCCTATAACAGATTAAGCAAGCAAAACATATATAATTTCCCACATTATTTGTTTTTCAAAGAGGTTCAGGAGGGAGAGAGGGAGGAATCTAATTCATACTTGGTCCATTAGATTGTGGAGTTTTTCTTAAAAGCAATTTCAAGGACTCTTCAGAGGAACTAAGATGAGAATTAGGACTGAATTTACATCTCAATCTCTTATAAAGACTGGAAACAGTTTAGTATAAAAGAATAGCTTTGGGCCACACATAAGGAATTCTGAGGATCTATGAATATTCTTCACACAACTAATCACTACAAAAGTGTCAAACCACCAAAGAACTTCAACCTGATAGTGCTGATGATAACGAAATGACAATATCTGAACTGCCTATGCATAAAAGATAAGGTAGGGGAAAAAACAACTGCATACCCACATTTCCAGGACAGAGCCTGAGTTTAGTTTTCATATAGGGCTATCCTGTGTAGCTATTTGCATAATTGACAATATAATCCCACCCACTATTCCACATGGCCAATCATAAATTCACAAAGAGCTGTAATAAATACCCTGTCTCTCAAAATGAGCTCTTATATCTCCTGTTGCTCTCAAGACAGAATTTCCAGGTAGCCATGAAAAGCCTCTATGCACCCCAGGTACAGAAAAGACAGTATCATCCAAGCGAGTGCGGCTAATGCAGCCAGGAAACACAAGTAAATAGGATAAAATGTCTTACACAGCTTAGATGAGAGAACAAACTCTGAAGCTGCTAAAATGATGGGTTTGGTTCTCAGCAACTCTGTGTACGAACTGTGTGAACTTGGGTAAGTTGTTTAATTTCTCTGTGCTTCAGTTTAACATGGATATCTCTGCCTATTTTGCTGTTATAAGAAGTGCATTAATATACATGAGGCATTTAGAGCAGGGTCTGACTCATAGTAAGCTCTATGAGTCAGTTATTTTTAGATAAACATATACTGATTTTCTTAAAGGAGAGCCTAGCACACAGCAACTGCTAAATTAAGTATCCACAAGATAAATAAAGACACCTAGACACACGCACACACACACACACACACACACGATGAATGTTGACTTAAATCATTAGACTACTGAAATCATAATGCAGAAAGACTCAATTAAACACACTTTTCTCCTTAAGGAACCATAGCAAACAAGAATATATACCTCATGCATATTCATTCCAACTTAGAAATAAATAGGGCTTATTTTAAAGAATGATATACTATTTAGTATTTATTTAGACATTTTCCAGATTAATTTTTCAGTACCAGTTATTGGAGATTTTATTTACTGAATATAACTGAAGCAGAGTATAGGGAATCATCTCAATAGGTTAACTAAAGATATTTTGAGAGAATACTCTTTGCCTTACAAAATTAGGAAGGCAATGAACAAAAAGATCAAGTTTCCATTTGCTCTGAACATGACAGAAGCTTCCATAATGCTCCTCAATATTTATGTATTGGCACTCTGCTTTTCCTGCTAAACAGCACCTTATGTAATTACTCTAAAAATACACGAGCTATGTATTTTTCTAAATTTTAAAACACATTTTAGTCACCGATTCATCTAGATATAGGATGAGCTTCAAAACAAACTGCTGGGGAGGCTCATGGTTCTGCTTCTAGACACGCTCTCGGCTTACCTCCCGGGTGAGCAGCAAGCACTTGAGGGGCTGGCTACTCATGGCAAGAGGATGTCAAGCTGACCTCCTCCTAGGCAACCAGTATGACAAGAAAACAATGAGAGTCACAAATGGGAGTAGCACATGCAACTTTACATTTCCTAATAACAACATTTAAATGAAAAAAGAAACAGATGAAGTTATTTTTTAAAACATTTTTGTTTAGCTCAAAATATCTCAGACATTATCTCCATTTGGACCAGCCACAATTCAAGTGCTCAACAGCCGCAAATAGCTATAGTTGCCACATGGGGCTGTGTCAGGCACAGGAGTCTAAGCCTCACTCCTCTATTGTATTATCTAGCTTTTGCAGTTCTAACGTTCTCAATTTTCCCCTGGGAACTTTTGTTATCTTCTATTTTGTGAATGCTTGTAAACAGTCTTAAACCATATATGAAAAACCATGATATGGAAAACCAGGTATAAAATGTTTAGCCTTCATTTTATTTTAAAAATATATTACCTCACTAGACCAGAAAGATAAGGCAATTACTTTTTCAGTTTCAAAAAAGAATTTGGGGTGAAAGAATTTTAGAAAGGGAAAAAAAATTCCTCAAATTTATAACTACCAATAGTTTGATGAAGGTACTTTTCAGGAACTTCTATCAATTCAGTGGCTGTATTTTATTTATTCTTGCTTTGCTGACACAATTCTAGAATTCTTCACCTTAGTATCTGAAATTTATTCTAATGGATGGATGGATGGTGAGTAGAAATTCAGGTGAAAGAAATATGGTTTTGTAGTTATGAATAATGCTTCTGCTGCTACTGATATTATTAAAAAGAAAATGAGCAACTGGTAGATATGAACTATTTATTTTTATAACCATAATCCAAAGCTGATATTTATGTGCTCCATTAGCAATCTTTGAGCTCTGGTATCTCTTAAATGAAAACTTTCACAAATATGCTGACAAAAGATTATACAACTACACTGCAAAGATAAACCAATGCTCCCTTACTTCTCCAGTCCAGCCTAGATGTATTCTGTAACATCCCCTTCAAAATCACTGCAATCAGCTGCTGAGGCTGGTTGTTTACTCACACGTATTCATGTTGCTTTCTCTCATCTACAATCATATTTCCAAACTCCCCCACATAGTCAGAACTATTTTAATCACATTTCATTTTCGTCAACTGGATGTTAATCCATACTGCTCACAAAACTCTTTGCAGAGCCAAGGGACTTTCTTATTGATATATTTGTGGCAAAATGAACCCCTTACCACCACTCCCCACTTCCAACTCCCCTGCTGAATGAGCACAGGCTTTTCTATCCATTTTGAGGGAAGAGGTAAAATACAGCTTAACATAGGGCCACTAGAGACATTAAGAAATTCTATCTGACATTAGGCATTCACTGAAGTGGACATCAATGCTCTACAGTAAACATTCAGTTTGGTAAATATTTGATTAGAAGCCTACACTGGCATGAGACCCACAAATATAAGTGAAACCATTTATATAAGGGGCCATTAGAGACTGTTATCACTACTTCTGGAAATCTTTGCCAATCTGACAACAACCATGTCATTAAAATGGACCGGATATATACTGCACCATTTATAGTATGAGGGAAATAATAGGCACATATAAATAAATCATTATGGAAACATAGTCTGACAAGTGAAAATGTTTCAAGTAAATGTGATAGAGATCACAGAGTAAAATCAGAGGGCACTATTTGAAAATAACCTTGCAGCTACCAGAATTTTCTTTAATGCCCTTGATTCAAAAGCGCTTATAAACCTACAAATACACTTCAAAGTGTGTATTTGTACTAGTGCCCTGACCATTATCTCACTCACTACTGTACCATGGTATAAACTCATCCCAATACCTAATTTTACCACAACACTGCTTGTCCCTCAAGAAGAATGCTGGGGCCCCTAGAAGCACTACTGAAAACTGCCCCTGTGCCCCCTGCATGTCTCATCTTACTCCTCACGAGAGTGACAATCTCCTCCTGCCTTCTCTGGAGGATAGAAGTTGAGTGTGGATCTTTTTTCTCCTTTATACAAGTGTCAATCACATTCATCTGTGTCCAAAATTTCCAAGGTCAGCATCAGTCAGGGGAAATTAAATCACTTCGTCCAGAACTCTCCCTGGAGGAGTTCCAGCCACATAAGCAGCACAAATATAGAGATACTTATGCCTTTGTGAAGAATACACACAATGTCACCCAGTCTTTAAAACAACAACAGTAACAAAACTATGATGTGAGGCTTAGGGACATGAAGAAAGGGAATGTGCTTAATAACATCTAAGAAAAATTACTGGGGGGAAAAGGGTAGCATTAAGACATGAATAAAAAGCAAAGGTTATATTACATTTTCTCTGCAAACATATGCCAGTCTGTAAAGGAAATGTCTCCACTCACTGAAAGACGAAACTGGAACACCTGAGCAATAAAGGTAGCGGCTAAAGTATTCACCTTGCCAAGAGTTCCAATAAATTCTATTGCTCTGGGGGCTAAGTATTATCTGGGTGAGCAAAGTCAATATAGAAAATCCCTCCTTCATTCACTACAGTTCAGGGAACACCCATTTCTCCAGCATGCCCGTGAGCTGGCATTTAGAAATCACTCAGACAAAGGAAATATATTTACATTCAGGTACGTTAACTAAAGCCCGCACTTAGAATGGTGTATTGGACTAAAAGAAGTGTGCCATGACCTCAAAGGAGAATTATGAAGAAAAATATAATAATTCTTAAGGCCTGTGAATGGTACAAAGAAAAATAGCTCAAGGATGCTGCTCTTCTGTTACATACAATATTTTTTATTTTGTCCCTAAGGAAAGATTCTAAGATAGTCAGGTGTCAACATCATAGGTTTTTCTTACTTTACACATCCCAGCCTCTCCCTGTATTTCACACAGAATATAGAGGCCTACTAAATGAAACGAGGTCCCTTGATCAAAGGCACAGCATGCATACAGCAATAACACTTAAGGTCAATGTCTGAAACTCCACACAGACACTGATCAAAGACCAACCAGCGTGGCATCTGCAACCACCTCTGAATTCAGGTCTCCTGATTCGTAGCTATTGTTTTAAAAAACAGTATATATGCATACAGCCAATCCTCAGGCCACAAACAAATTACATATTCAGAAACTAGGTGATTAGCACTGAACAATAAACAGGTCAAACGCAGTATCTGTATCACAAGCAGCCCAAATTCATGAAGTAAGCTGGCTCTAGGCAGCTGTATAAATGAAAAAGCCTTCTCCCAGGCTAACAGTTCTCCAATGTCCACCACTAACTTATCAGGAACAAGAAGGAAAATTATTGCTCAGGTTGTTCAAAAAATTAAAAATAGAATTACTCTAAGACCCAGCAATTCTACATTTGGGTATATTCGACCCAAAAGAACTAAAAGTGGGGTCTCAGAGATACTTGCACCCTGTGTTCATAGGAGCATGATTCACAATAACCAAAAGGTGGAAACAACCCATAAATCCATCAATGGGTAAATGGATAAACAAAATGTGATATAAACATAAAGTGGAGTATTATTCAGCCATAAAAAGAAAGGATATTCTGACACGTGCTGTTACTTAGTTGGACCTCAAGGACATTAGGCTACGCGCAAAAAGCAGTCAGAAAATTGAAATACTGTACGATTCCACTGAAGTGAGAGACCTAGAGTAGTCCAACTCAAAGAAACAAAGTAGAATGGTGGTTGTAAGGGGCTGGAGGGGGGAGGGAATGGGGAATGTTGCTTAATAGGCACAGAATTTCGGTTTTGGAATATGAAGTTCTGGAGACTGGCTGCATGACAACGTGAGTATATTTAACACTACCTAACTGTATGTACACTTTAAATTGGCCAAGATGGTAAATTTCATGCCATGTGCATTTTACCACAATTGAATGTGTGTGTTTGCTTGGCAATCCTATCCACACATTCCATAAAACAGTAACTTAGCAGCATGAGCCAGACAGAGGCCAGGCAACTCAAACAAAACCAGTTCACTGCAAAATTTTCAGGAAATTCAAGAGGATACTTGCAGTGCATTCCCAGAAAAATAGGTGGTTCACCAAGGGCAGTAATAATTAGAACACATGTCTGATAACCCATTTAAACAGGAGGAAAAGTCCAAGACAGGATAAATTATTCCCTTTCTCAGTACATGAAATACCTTTGTTCTCCTGCTTTATAAAAAGTGGAGCCAAGTCAAGCAAATGTGAAGGTACCACACTTCTAACTAAATGTACCTGCTTCACCATTTCTCAGAGGCAGTCATAGAGTGGGGTACAGTAGTCTGTAGCTCACCGACTTCCTATAAAATTGTAAAATATTTTTGGATGTCTTGTGCTCTGACCATTCCCACTATGAAAACAGACCTCCCTTGGAGATCTGTCAGTGCAGATCTACACATATGGGGAATTTTCATTGTGTCCACCATAATTTTTCCACCTCTATCCAGTTTTCCAGTTGAGTTTACTCACTGTTATTCATTTTTTTGTCTAATGAGCCTTCTTCCATTTTTATGTATTTTTCTGTGGTATTCTTCACTGTTAGTGGAAACCAAAATTGGTACACCCTTGGAGGTCAAACTGGCATTTGTACTAATGTGTAACATGTGGATGTCATTTGACCCAGCAACTCCACATCTAGGAATTTAGTCTATAGAAACAAAGACACATATACAAGCACTCTGTCCTTTGTATCGATGGTAGTTTAACATAAATGCATAATTACAAATTGCGATCTAAGTTGCACGAGGCTATGAGTTCCAAGTTGGCAGTAGTCATGGCTATTTGTTTTCCACTAGTGTATTACCAGCACTTCTCAAATATATAGTTGCTGTTAAAAACAAAGGAGAGCTATCCATTCTGCGAAGAGAAAAAAAAGCAAATGCACAATGGCACATATGATATTACCCTGTCTGGTAGGAAAAGATTCAGGGAAACACACAGAAACAGAATCTGAAGGAATATATATAACACTGTTGGAAGGGCTCACCTCCAAATGTATAATTATAGGGTACTTTCAATTTTACACTATCACCATGAACTTCTGAAATTAAAAAATTTTAATTATATTTGGAAGAGAAGGATTTTTTTTAAAAAATAAGCAAATGTTCAGTTGAAATACAATATATAAAACAGGTGCCTTTATTAAACAAACAAACAAACAAAACTCGCCTGTTCACAAGCACAAACTTCAGTGTTACTATTTCATCACACTTTTTCCCAGGCTGAGGTAGGGACACCACTCAGTAATGTGTGCCAACCAGTAAGAATTAGGCAGGGCAGGCTATACACTGTTAGAAGGACACAATTGTGAGGGCTTCCGGGTGCCCAGTGGTGTACTGTTTCCATGGCAGGTGGGCATCACTATCTGCAAATGAACTGCCAATCTCACTATGAACTGATAATGATGCTGCCACCACCACCTGCCTGCCATATGTTTTCTCTACTTGTCACGTAAGAAGGAAGTGCATATTGGCATGCTGATCACTGACAGATCTGGTACTACTGGTTGATGTTTGTTATACCTCACTGCAGCCCTACATATAGCTGAGGAATTGTAAGTGAAGGATACAAAATAATATTTTGCCAGCTGACCATTCACCAAACCCCAACATTCTGCAGCAAACTAGCCAGCAGTTCTTCCTTTAGCTCTTAGGCCAGGAGCTACTAATGTCTAAAGGGCTGCCTCCCATTCCCAGTTCATGCCCTGTGATCCTGTTTCCCATTAGTACAGTGGATGAAGAGCACAAATTTGTCACTGAAGCAAAGTCATTTGTCTCCCTAAATCATCATAGTGCAGTCAATAAAAAGTGATGTTAACCAGATTAACAAAGAGTGTGACAGTATGAGTCACTATCTCATGGTAGCAGATAATCTGAACTTAATGAAATATGGTAAAAGATGCTTGGAATACCAATAAACTGCCTCTATAGCCACTGCCCCTATTAATAGAACTCAGAACAAAAACAACAGCCACTGTTTAGGATGCCAAAAATGATACAGATAGAAGCTATGGAAAGAGTCTTCCAAAAAAATACATTCCCTATAGGCGTTACTCTCTTGATGGCTACATTTGCTTTCCAGTTTCCTTGCACACACTCACTCAAAGTGAACTGAGCCATAATGCAGGTTTCAAGGACTTTCATATCTTCATTACTTAGTCTGTCTGAATATATTCTTGGTAAACACTGCAATGTACCTCTCCCCATCACGTCATGTGTGGTAATTTCTATGGGCTGCTCTTCATATCAGCTGACCCAATTCCTCTCCTGCCTCCACCCCTAAGAGCCCACAGTGGAAAAACCAGTGGTAAACTCTCCTACAGCACAGTTGTAATGGAATAAACATGAAGGCCCAATGAGTTCTCCTCTGTAACTCAGCATGGAAAGAATTTTTATTCTTGTTCTTATGAGACTGTATCTCAAAAATACAAAAGTTGTTTTACTCAGATAACTTTTTGAGCTATAAACCTGTTAATCTGATCATCAAAAGGTTATTCTAAAAATACAGTGATCTTTACACTAAAAAACCAGCAACTGAAGTTCCTAACTAGACAAAAGAATTTACTGCAATCGCTGGCCAAGAACTTCATGCAAACTACCCTAAAAAGAGACTTTCAAACAATCTCAAAAGAATAAAGCCCAATCACTTAAAAAGTACATTCCAGAACAACTTATAGTTGCAATAACACAAACTTTCTGTATTAAAAAAGAGCAAGCAAAAATCCACATATACATATTATATATATATTATGTATTATATATATAAAAATATGTATCACAGAACAGTGAGACATTAAATATATTAAAAAACAAGAATAAAGTTTCAGGTTAAGTGTGCTGAAAAAGAAAGGATAGATCCATAAATATTGTCTTTATTTATTTTCTCTGTAAAATACAAGCCAAGATGCACAGGTATGTTGTAATACTGATGCCCTTATAAAAGTAGAACCTGCAATAAGAAATGGCTGTAATTGACACAAGTTTATAAATTTAAATGCTGTATGATGTCTAATGAGTATTCTGTTAGTGACATTTGATAAAATTCCTGTGAGTAAACATCACAATAAACATAAAAATACAGCAATTAGGAGCAGCTTCAGGGGTGTGTGTAGGAGTCAGCAACATGTTGGAAGACATCAAGACCAAGATGAAGAACTACAAGATGGCCCCTTTTGATGGCCACTTCCCCAACCAGAACCAGACCAGGACTGTTAACGGAACTAGCTGGCCTTCCACTCCTGTGGGAAGGCAATGACCACTAAAGGGGGTGGTGTCTCCGTGTATGAATGGTACCAGTGTGTGTACAAGTCCCTTTGTGTCAGCCTGGGATGACTGCATAGTAGAAGCTACCTTTCCTGGGAAGTTCTGAACTTGCTGCACCCTACCTGTTCTCCATCCTTCTCCCAGGGAGGTGAAGGGGGACCTGGGTACCTCCCACCCTAGGATCCTGAGTAATGGATTAACTCATAATAAATACTCACTGGAAAAGTATTAAAAAAAAAAAAAAAAAAGAGCCCTGGCTGGTGTAGCTCAGTGGATTGAGCGTGGGCCTGCAAACCAAAGGGTTGCCAGTTTGATTCCCAGTCCAGGGCACATGCCTGGGTTGCTGGCTGGGTTCCTAGTGGGTGGCGGGGGCGGGGGGCATGTGAGAGGCAACCACACACTGATGTTTCTCTGTCTTTCTCCCCTTCCCTTCTCTCTAAAAATAAACAAAATCTTTATTAAAACAAAATATAGCAATTAAATCAGTAAAATATTCAATAAGACGTATGGACTTCAAAAGTCTAGAAGAACATCATACACTTGTTAGGAAATTGCAGGCATGTTATAGACACTGATCAGAAACAAATAGAAAGAACTAAGAAGAATTAACTGGTATCGATCTAATAAAATCAACTCCCAAACCAGAAGAAATAAGTAACTATAATCACTTTTTAATAATTCCATGTATGTCAGTAATCAATCTTTATCTGGGAGGTTTTTGTTTTGTATTAACATCTGTGCTTCTCCTGATAGGGAGATACTTTTTTTAGGTGCTTAGAGGTAGCCAGGATGTAGAGTAAGGCAAAGCCATATTAATAACATTCAAAACATAACAGTTACTCAGAAAGGTTAAATAATCTGTTCAAAAATTATGCAAGAAGGGTCTTCTACTGTACAATAGGCAAAGTCATACAATTTGGAATTAGGCTGTTTTACAAAGAGTAAAAATAAAAAATATATTTGTATAGTAAGTAACTTTTTAAAATGATTAAGATTCAAATGCTTTTTATATAATTATTTACTTTTTAATCCAACTCTTAGTTAACAGAGCTTTTAAGGGATAAAGCCAAATGGATGATTTTCATTAAAATCAGAACAAAAGGGAACACAGTTATACCTAGAGCAAGTATACATTAACATAAGAGAAAGCAGATTCAGTAGAATTATGTGAATTTCCCAAGTTTAAATAGCAATTCAATGGAAGAGTTACGACTAGATCCTAAATATCAGAGCAAATAAGATCTGAAGGTACTAAAATAGTAATCCACAGTAAATTAAGTCATTTCAGTCTGTTATATGCCTAGAGAGAATTAAAGTCTAGGAGGGTTAGCCCAAGGATATTACAAGTTCGAGTAATTTTAGAAACTACCCTTAAAATAAACAGATCATACAATGCAGGTGGCTAAAGGTGCTGTTTGTGAGAAGGCTGAGAGACGGAGAACCTACCACCACTCCCGTTACTGACTCTGTTCTCTCCAAAACTACCCAACTTACAGCTATTCCTCCTGCTGATCTATATACAAGCAAATCAAAAATAAAAACTCAAATGAACTATTTTGTTGCTATGCTGCTTTAAAATAAGGGACCAGTGGAAGGTTAAAAAATTAAGCATTAACAAGGCTAGCCCTGGCTGGGTAGCTTAGTGGATTAGAGCGTTGTCCCGATATATCAACTGTGGGTTCAATTACAGGTCAGGGCACATATAAGAGGCAACAAATGAATGCATAAATAAGTGGGAGCAACAAATCAATGTTTTTTTCCTCTCTCTCTAGAAAATCACTAAATAAAAAAACTAAAAAGAACTAGGCTAAATGAAATTGAAGAGAAAAAGGAATAAAAGTGAAGTTTGAGAAAAGTAGAGAATTAAAATCTCAGGAAATGTGAAAGGCTGACCTTTACAAATGAGATAAAATGCATGGGATAATGGGGGACGGGCTGTTACACTTTTTAAATGACTAAGTCCTGTCTAAGAGAGTATTCAACAACATCAATTAACAGATGGAAAAGCTTTTTTTTTTCGTCCTTCACACCTCTAAACTTTTTAGACCCACACAGATCTAGAAGATCTGATTTTGCATGCTTAGTGAATCTGATTACACTGTAGGGGTAAACATACACTATGCCTGCTTGTTAAAACATAAAATAAAACCACACTACCATAGTCCAAAAAAATTAAGATAAACATAGCCTGGCAAAATATCATATCATCAAGGGATAAAATTACATAATCACTGAATCATTATATTAAAAGTTCATTCAACAATGTTAGAAAATATTCAGGTTTTGCTGTCAACTGAGAAACTAAGGTCATACAGACTGATTCAAGTATAAACTTATATAAATAAAAGAGAATATTCCAGAATGCTAAAGTGAATTGAATTACTTTTATTTTTCCTTTATACTTTCAAACTCATTATAACATATGTATATTGCTTTTTTAATTGGGAAAAATAATATACAGGAAGAAAACTAAAGAACATCATAATTAAGTTGTAATCTAAGGTAACATTAGTTAATGACACTCCTGAAGAGCAACAGGTTATTACTGTAAGCAGTAACCTGTCAGAAAGACTAGACTCTGGCTCCGAGTCTCCAGAAGGCTTCTAACCAGCGGACCAGTGCTTAATGTTTGCAGTTCCTACTTCCCTACTTTCAAAAAATAACTTAATAATCCATGGTAACTGTGTACAACAATAAAGAGATTAAAAGAACTGGTAAATACACAGCCTAAGATGGAAGTCAATGGGGTTATTCACAAAGAAAAGTCAAGATTAAAGGCTTGCAAAGCTTTCCAAAGTCAAGAGCTAAGCAAAGATGATGGTAAAAAGTAGCAAGATAATCAGAACTGCCTAAAGATACTACATTGCCCATTTTTTTAAAAAGCAAGCTTAAAATATTTAAAAAAATGAGATTTTTAAAAAAGATCTTTATCTGTGGGAATTGCACAGGAATCCATCTTTTCCTAGGAGGGGGAAGGCCAACCCTACTAGAGTGGTGATGACAATGACCAGAATTTACACTCTAGGAAAGTGACTCCTAAACCTAAACTGCTTTAGTCCTCTAAAGAAACAGGCTTATGAAATTTCATAACATGAGGAAAAATCAAAGAGTTGGCCTTGAACATTTACACTTGTTCTGTCTCCAATGACCAATGAGAGAAATAGAGTCAACTACCTTGGGGAACTTTGCTTAGGTATTTATAAAAACAAAATAAAACTTCACTATTTTCCTAAAAATGAGGCTTTTTATAAACTGCCTTTCTAAGAAGAATTAAAAAAACTGGCAGATAATTTTTTCTGAGACAAGAAATGACAATAGTGTTGAGTATCCATATAAAATGTGCCCTTTTGTTTTAACTAAAATTTTGGTTAATGTGCATTTAGTTGTAAAAATGGATACCACTTAGAATCAGTGGGAATTTAAAGGCAACACTAGGGGAAAATGGCAGTATTATAACCTAAAATTGTATCTGCATAACCAGTTTGCCTACATTTAATAATAAAGCAGCATTTCTACCTCATTTTGTTTTCAATGCCCCCTAAATTTAGTATCAGGGCAAATCCTTAATTGCTTAAGTGTTAACTATGATATCAGCAACCAAGAATCATCACTCTATAATACAAATCATAACAAATCTCTCACCTGAAGTACTTAAAACAAAATATGCTGCATATGAGATTAGAAATAAACCTACTTCATAGTATTACTTCAAATTTAATGAATGTCTGAATTGATTAAACTATTTAACAGTTCATCTTTTAAGAGTAACTGTATCAAAGGCAAATATGTAATGACTTGAAATCCTGAATTAACTGACTGAGCATTCATTTGGGGAGTTGAGGAGAAGCAGCATATCCAACAATCGCTATTTCTTTCTGACTGAAGATCAAACAACTATGATTGGATTGGTAAACTGAGGAGATGGAGACCATTCCATTCTGAGCTTCAAGTTTGAGGTTTTAAGAGACTGGGGGTAAACAAACAAACAAACAAACAAACAAAAAAAGGACTGCGGGATGGGGCATACTTCCCCCTGTATTTAGCTTCTTTTGGGCCAGATTAAATTAAGTTCTCATCTTCCTGCCAGTTCCCATGGAAACTCTATCAGGCTGAGAAACATGTACCAAGAATCTCAGAAAAGAAGGAAATGGGATGTTAAGAGTTCACTCCAAATTCTCCCTTCCCCAGGGACACTCTTCCTCTCTGAATCAAGCCGATCCCAGTCAGGGCCCTTGAGGAAGGGGGAGGGATGGTGGTGAGAATCAAAAAGGTTTTCTGAAGAAGATCAAGCAATAGACTAAACTTGTAAGATTGATTTTGAAGGCAACAGGGGCTAAGGAAAAACAAAATGCTAGCCACCTTCTCCCTCTTAAGATTTCACTCAGTACTGCTCTCCCCTCTCCCCCACTGTTCCTTTTTCAACTTCCCTTTTTCTCTGTCTCACTCAACCTTATTTCATGACACAGAAAAGAACTAGTGCATTTTATTTGTCATTATATACTGCTCCTTGTTCTTAATATTCCTAAACCCTGACACAGTAGTCTGTGATTACTGATCAAGCTCTTATGTTGTGCCTAGCATTGCACTTAACATATATTACCTCATTTAATGCTCACGACAGGCCTGAGCTAGGTAATGCTACCCCAGAGATTCAAACCCATGTCTATATAGTTCCAAAGCCCATATGTGCCAACAATAGGATAGTGATTAAATATTCACGTATTAAATGATAAAACTATGTAATATAGAAGTCTATTTAATGACATGAAGAAACCATCATATTGAAGGTTACAAAACAGTAAGTAGCATATAATTACCAGCTAAGTGAAAATTATGCAAATGCCCAAATGCATAAAAAGAAGACTGGAATAAAATACACTCAAGTATTTCAGATGCCATCCCTCAGTAGTAGTATCTTTTCAACTTTTTCAAAAATACTTTTTTTTTAGAATAAACAAGTGTTGCTTTTGTGACTGATAACAGAAACAGTACATGTTACAATAAAAGAGCAAAAACAAAACACAATTCATAAACAAAGACAGAATAGACAGTATCATCATCAATATCAGCAGAACTAATAACTGCATCTTCCAGTAGGATAATTATGGCCACAGAGTAAATGAAGTTGAGATTTTGCAGGAAAATTGTGAGCTTTCCCTAACTTGCGCAGATCAACACCAACAATCCGTTAGCACTTTTAAGCACATAAAAATGAAATACAAACACAAAATTACTATTTTGGGTCATATGTACAAAATGTAACTGTATTTATGGTGCCAACATTTGTGTAAAATGGGAGAAGAATATCTACCCACCCACAAACACATCTGCCTATACAGGCCTAAACCAGCTCTGGAAATGTTCCTAAGGAAAGGGAAACACTGGCTGTTTCTGAGCAGGCACACTGAATCAGTGATGGGCTGGGGGGGCGGGGGGAGCCACTCAAAATTAAAATAAAAAGTGAACACTAGCCCCCCCCCAAAAAAAAAGTAAAGGAAAAAACTTAAAACAATGTTATTGGCTTTCTAGTAAATAAAAATATCTAAAAGATTAAAAAGATATGTTAACTAATTTAAATATCTTCTTTACATAATAATGTATCAACATATCCTGTTTCCATATTGACTTTCCTGACAAATGACTTCAAAATGCCTATTTCAGCAAATTAAATAATAAAAAGCATTTAGTTTCTTGACTTGCCTTTGAAAATCTTTAGCAGAAAATTAAAAAAAGAATTGCTGTTTTATCCATATATGTGCTTTCTAAAAATGCTGTCTACATCTATTTTCAAAGAAGAACATGTTATGTTAAATACAACAAAAAAATGTTTTAAATTATGTCTTTCTGCTTAAAAATTAAATTTAAAAAACCCTAAAAGGAAATGTGCCTTTGCAAGGAGCAATCTCCGTATGAAAAGGAAGAACTAAGGACCCAAAGACATCAACCCTGCACCACACTCATTAACCTGGACCCACAGGGCTGGAGGACAGGGGTGATGACATGGAGTCAAGGAAGAAACAATCAAATGTGACTGAATGCCAGGAAGCTGGGCCATGTGAAGAAAACATACTTCCCACAGGCTCTGAAGCAGGTCACAGAGTTATCCAAATGGTTATTTTCTTTTCTTAGCAGATAATACATCCAAGTATCCAACCTGGTACCTGTGCTTGGGGCAGCATCAAGCTGACATGTCATTAAGCACCAAGCAAGGACCCACATTCCCTGTTCCATCAAATAGAAACCCTCAGGGAAGGGAAATCCAGACTAATTTCTTCCTCATCCATGGTTTCCTTTTTCCAAAATCAGCAGGGAAGGAAATGACAGTTAAGGTAGGCAGAGTTTAAAATGTACCAACCACAAAGTTATCTAGCCTGGAAGATTGTATGCTCATCCAGGAGGACCCAAACCCAAGGAACAAATGAAAACATCAAAGCAAACTACGTGGACTTTGTTCAGAGAGAAGCTAATGCTCTGTCAACTTTGGTTCTGAACCAAGTTGCATACTGCCGGGAGGAAGAACAGAAACAAGAAAAGATGACATTTAGCAAATCACTTTTTTCCTCTTAAGGCCAGGAAGGTCCCAGGGATCCACGGCAACGGCCAAGTCAGACAGTATAGCAGATGGGCATGTGTGTTGGAAAATGAGAGCTACTACAAGCTTCAAATTTGGAAGCTGCTCGTGCTGATGGTCTGAGTACCTCTGAGGAGGGTAATGGAAGATGGAATGCAGCTGGATGGAAAGGGAAAAAAGGATATAGTAAGAGGGAGAAAGAAAAACAACAAGGATGTCAGAGACAGAAGGGAAGGAACAGTCTGCATCTCTAAAGAAGGGACATAGAGACTATCAATGCTTCACTCTCTGAGAAGTGAGACAGACACAGTATATCCACCTAGACGTAGTGATCTCATTTCCATATTCCTTCAGAAGGCTATGATTAGTGACCACCAAACCAGAAATACTGAAGAGCAGCAATGTGACTCATCTTTGTCTTTCATCTTCAAAAACTCTCACATGCTGGGGAGTTCAAACTGCCTGCTGCTTTCCCTGTACACAGCTGGCAGCACCACTGGCAATGGGAGAAACTAGTGGAAAATGTGAAAAGGCACCAGGCCAACATCAAGGAGTCAATCATTCTGATGGATTTGGTTTCTAAAGCCATTACTTCAACACTTAGTGAACTGACGAATGATGGAGGGAAGGAAACACCAGCCCTTAAACGGAAGAAAATCATTTGAAGACAGACATAGGTTGTATAAAAGGAAGAAAAGAGGTCCTTGCCTCAATAGTAAGTAAACTAGACTGGAACCCAAACCATAACAATTTAAACATTTCAGGTAAAAAGATGTATCAGTAACACAAGTAGAAGAAAAGAATGAGTTCAATCTCCTAGCTTTCTCCTGTGGTGGGAGGAAGCCGGTGGGTAAAGATAATTAGAGCCATTCCACAGAGGTGATAGAGATTTATACTGCAGCTCCCTCAATAAACAGGCTGCTAACATTCAGTGCTCAGAGTAAGTATAAAGAATTATGCTGCGGTCACAGGACTCAAGGGTGTGTGTGTCGCATACTCACACACCCCTTAAACTTTGTCATTTTGTCTACCACAGGTATTCACATTTATCGATTTTTAAAAGAAAACAAGTCTTTGCTGTGAAAAGATTAAACATTCACAACTATAAAAGGTCAAGTAGGTCAACTGGTATAACAAGGTAAAAAATCTTCACTACAGGCTTTGGGAATAGAGATCTTTGGCAACTGCCAGTCCACTCTTCTTTCATAGACAAGGAAACTAACATAAAAGGATGCACCCAAGATCACGGAGTTAAGTGGAAAACAAGGCCACGTGCACTTCAGGTCTGAAGCTCCAGACTTTCTTCACTTCCAGGCCACCCTGTGAGGTGGGGCCCATGTCAGGAAATGGAAACCAGCCTCCCTCTTCATGTGGCCCTCCTCAGACTCACTACTATGAGAACTGCACATTGACCAGTAAATGTCGTTACCCTGGAATCTAATTAGAGATACCAGGATGACTAATTGACCCTTTCTGGATTCTTTAGTAAGATCATCTTTTTAGAAGATAGGAAATATGTTTCTTTGTTTTATACATTAAAGAAATAAGGTACACTGAAAGAAATGAATTCATCTCAAGTGTAAGAATTTGGACATACACAATCTTCAACTGCATATCTTATATCTTCCTGTGTCTGAGGTCATAGAAGTGACCTATTGTCTTCATTGCAATGTGGGCTGACCAAGTGTGGACAAGGCTGCAGGCCTGAATTTGTGGTGCTAGTATCTACTGGCACCCTGAAGAAATTAATCAGTTTCATCCTTTCTGCCCTGCCCCCAAATTACTCCGAATGCAGCATCTGCTTCGATCCCCTCCCTTAAGAACACAACCAAAGGAACCAGGGCTGCCAAAATACTACCTTTATCTTACAAAGAAACAAACAGAGGCTTAATGAATGCACAGGCCACACACTTAGGGTTCTATTTCTCTGCTCTTCAGCTTCAACTAGAAAAGTAAAGAAGCTTCCCCCAGCCCTCCAGCTGCATGTGGTAGCATTTCACCAAAAATGGTCACCTAGTTTCTAATCAGTGCCCAGGTCACTTCTGTGGCCTTCTTCCTTCCTAACATTTCCTTCCCTTCTAATGCTCTTTCTTCTTTCTCTTCTTCTTCTTCTTCTTCTTCTTTTTTTTTTTAATAAAGAGGGTCAAAAGTTTTAGGTGGCAGAGACCAAGCCTAGTGGGAAAAAGTCAGATAGCTTACCTGGCCTTTCTGAGTACTCCACCATGCATCAAAGTCGAGCCTGACAGGCTCTGTGGAGCCTTTGAAAAGGTACCCTATATGTTGCAGAAATGGCAAAGTGGAACAAGTCACTGACTTATTTCCTTCCAATTCATTTGGACTACTATTGAAGAACAGGGACATTATGAACCCAAAGCCAGAGGGGGATGGGAGCACTAGGGAGCAGTCAGGGTTCCTCAGCTTCCGGCACTTAGAGCTTTAAAATAATAATGAAAAATCCAAGACAACAAAAAACACTAATTTACTGCCTACTAGCTGAGTAAATGTCCCTGTCAAATCATTTTTAAAAAGAACAAATTACAAATGCTGCATATTCTCAATTCTGAAGGAAAGACACAAAAATATCCCCATACCAGGCCTCCAGCACTAAGGAGCAACTGCTCAGGCTGCTTCACTAAGACGTCAGAGAGCCTAACAATGAGGTGCGGACTACGCAAGGCATCCAGCATGCTGCCGCCTATCAGGTGGAGCAATAATAACCATAATTCATACACAGAAATTTAAAAGAATAACATACCTAGTCTACCTATTTTTAAAGCCCCTTTTTGTGTTTTAGTCAGACTGCTATGCCTAAAGTCTTGATGAAGTAAGTAGGGCTGAAAATCTACACTAGACAAAGAAATTAAAGAAGGCACATGACAAGAAAACCATCTGCCTAGCTTAGGGCTACAGAATTAGCTTTTTGCATCCCTTCTTGGGCTGGGTAGCTCAGTTGGTTAGATCATCATCCTGAAGCATAAAGGGCTGAAGGTTCAATCCTGGGTTGGGGCACATGGGAGGGTGGTCAGGGGCAACCAATGAGTGCATGAACAAGTAGAACAGCAAAGCGATGTCTCTCTCAAATGAGTAATTTTTTTTTAAAGAAGTGCATTCCTTCTCCATATCCAAATACCCCCTTTTAGGTATAGGACAAAGCCCACCTCTTCTCTAAAGATAGATTGCTGACATTAGGAAATGTGAGCTGAAGGAAAGGTAAGACAGACTCTTTGCCCTTTAGGGGTAGAGGAGGGAGGTCAGACCTGGGAAACTGCTACTACAGAAATGGGCAAAAAGTATACTAGGTGGTCAGAAAGACCCAGACTCTACATGGGGAGACAGAACACAGAGCAGTGGAAAGATTCTTACAGAAAAACAAGTATGAAGGCAAGAAGCTGTGAAAGGGCCTGGCATGTCCATGGAATGGTGAGAAGTTCTTTGTGACACAGTATGGAGAGTACACGAGGAAGTTAAGACTGGAAATGGAAGCAAGATCCTTAAGTGACAGTATGATGTTTTCATACGCAATGGCCTCTCCGTTCCTTTTATTTAAGGAGTTAGATGCTTTTCTGCGAGCATCTGTACAAATTATTAACCCACACCCCACAGGGTGAGATGACACGACTGTGCATATGAAGAAGGTGATTCCAACAGCACTGTGAAAGATGGCACGGACCAGAACGAGGGCAACTAGTTAAGACAGGGTTGTCATAATTAAAATGAGAGAGAAGGAGCACACAGACTAAAAGTCACTGAAATACCGCGAAAAGCAAGAGCTGGAAAAGATAACTGTGGCAGAATCAGATGAACTTGAAATGAGGAGACTGCTAATTATAAAGTTCAGGACAATGGGTGGGCGAAGACATTATATAAGGTCAACAACAAAGGTAGCCAAGGCAGTGTATGTGCAGTGAGGATAATCATATGAACATCATAAAGTACACTCTGGACAGAGGAGATGTGGTCCATCTACCAGAATCTGGCTATCCAGTAGTTAGCAGCTGGAAACAGATCTGTAGACAGAGAAAGAAGTTAGGAGTGGAAATGTTCACAAGAATCAGCAGTATGTACGGCAGATGAAGCTATTAAGTGTGTATGGTCATGTAGCTGGTGAGACCTCTCCTTGTCTTTAAAAGCTAGCTATGATCTGTACAATTCGCAAAAATATTAGCCCAATACTGCCAAGATTCACATTTCTGTTATCTCACTAGTCATTCAAATCTGTTCTTATTCAACTTCACACATTTTGATATAAATCTTACCCCAATTAGCCTGTAAGCAACTTGCAAGAGATATTTTATTCATATTTCCCTTCTAAAAAGGCACCCAACAATCACATGTGCCCATTCTAAAATATCAAGTCCATGAGGACATGAATTTGTTAAGGTTTTACCTCCAATGCTTACAACAAAGTATGGCACAACGTAGCTGCTCCAGAAATAATTGCTAAATAAGTAAAAATAATAATAAACTGATTTTGCTAGGCTACTCCCTCTGGCTTTCCTAACATATCAGGTGATTAGGCATGATCACAGCAATGGGGACTGAGTCCTCAAAGAAAACGAAACTACTCAACCTTTGTCTTCACAATAGGATTGCCTACTCATCACTCAGCCCAGCCCAGTCCTAACTAACACTTTTGGAAGCCAAGAGAGGTGAGAAAGCAAAGCTACAGAAAAGATGCCTTGTCCAAGCTTCAGGTTGAAGACAAACCTGAAATTGCTATAGTTACAGAAGAAAAGTCATGCATAGTTCCACACAGTGTGTAAGCAGGCAAAATGTTAGATAGACATGGTGCTCCAGAACACAGGCTGGTGCTAACTGTCTCTAATGTTCTATTCATCACCCCTGAATGGAATGAGCATGGTTCAGCAAAAGCTGCTGCCAGAAATAACTCCCACCAGGGTGTGTCACATTTCAAAATGCTGCTCATTACTGAAGTACAAGTGATGGAGGCCCTCTGACTATATGGCAGCCTTCTTAAGTGGACATCAGCACCCATCCTTCAAGGTACAAACCCTGAAAAGGGGACTCCAGCCAAGAGTCAATTCGCCAGATAGATGAAGATACCACCCCACCTTCCTGTTGCATTACTTTCCTAGGGTTGCCGTAACCAAGTACCACAAACTTGTTGGCTTAAAACAATAGAAATTTACTCTCAAGTTTGAACTCAAGGTGTTGACAGGTCCTTAACTCCTTCAGGAGGCTCTAGGAAAAAAAATCCATCCTTGCCTGTTCCTCACTTCTTGTGGCTTCTGACAATCCTTGTTCCTTGGCTTGCAGCTGCATCACTTAGAATCTACCTCAAACCTCACATGGCTGTTTTCTATTTGTTTCTGTGTCCTATCCTCTTCTGATGAAGGCACCAGTCCCTGGGTTTAGAGCCCACCCTAATACAGTATGATCTCATTTTAACTTAACTAATTATATCTGTGAAGACCCTATTTCCAAACAAGGACACATTCTGAAGTTCCAAAAGGACACAAATTCTGAGGGAACACTGAGCAGCCCTCCATGTCTGTCATCAAGAAAGCACCAGCAAAGACTGTCCCAGCCAGCAATCCTCATGGGACAGAACTGTAGCATTATAGAAATACCTAAGCATTTGTCACAGATAAGATAACCAGCAAAGTAAAAGCAAGGAAGGCAACTCTGGGTAATAATAATAGAACTTGATTCAAATAAGAACAAAAAGCTTCAGTGAGATTTTAAACACATTAAAACAAAGGAGCTCATATATTCTGAGTTTATAACTCCATGACCCCAATTATGAAGATGTGGCCCTAAAACACCACTTTTGTCACCCAGCAGAAAAGAGTTGACAGAACTTTCACCTTAGACCCAACAGACACTTATGCATACTACCTTCTTGTACATATGCAAATTATTGATTCCCTGGGGAAAGAAGTACTCAAGCAACTGGAAGCTATTAGCCTAATTCTAAACATAAAAACAGAGATGGCACAGAAAGAAACCCTGAGAAGCTGGTATTAGATTCACTACTTCTGGATAATGTGGATTTTCTTATTAGAAAAGTTATATACAATATCCCTGCCTATGTACTTATTAGAAGACAGAACTAGTGGAGGAAAAAGATGTAAGATGAGAGCAAAGTTTCCTTCCCAATTGAGCACATCTGTACACAGTCTCGTTTACTCTTCTACAACATAAAGTATTCTACAGCATTATTGAGCCCAAGCTGAAAAGAATCTATTCTCTGTAAACCAGGAGGTATAGGAAGTTGGAAGATTTGCAACTCAGCACACTTTATAGGATTTTTGGCACATACGGGTTATTTTTAAAGTGGGGGAAAAAAAGCCTGTCCTCTCCCTACTCACAAACATAGCTGAGCTGATTCAGCACAAAGCTCCCCCTAAAATAAAGTCCCAGTTTGCAGAGAGTAAGCATGGAAAGTTCCAGCCCCAAAGACGACATTTCAGAACCCCCACTAAAAAGATCAAGATTGGGTGGCTTAAGACGAGCTGACCACTAATCAGGTAACATATGCAGTATATGCAAGAATGTTCACCAGAAAACTACCAGTGAGCACGTCGGGAGACCAGGGAAGAAAGTTGTTAATAAGCAAAGTAATATGAGAGAATTACCATGATATTAGGACCTCAAGAATTCTGGTAGCTAACATGGTAAATCATTTCCCACAGGTGAGCATACAGAAAAAATTTCCAGGAATGCAGCTGAATGCTCTAGCTTCTTCATTTAACTTAGACATGCTTTCTAAAGAGGATATTAACAATACACACCATATGAATACCACACTTCACCCAAGAGCTCTGTGCTCAGCCCAACACCCTGGTAGTCCCAAATACGCAGAGGTACTTCTCACAATCTGCAGATTATAAAAGACAAGATCTCATCATCAAAGAGAGCATTTAGGTGGCAGCAGGTAGAAAGCTACCTTGCTGAGAACAATTTCCAGAAACTTGCAATTCTGCAGTCATTTCTTTTAATTATTCAACAGACAAAGAAGCTAACAAGTCAAGCATCATTCCCAAACCCAAAGGGTAAAGGGTATCTACAACAACCCTTGGTTCTCCAAGCATACTGACACATTCCTGTCATGTCTAAGTGAGAGAAGCCTTGCTTGAAAAAGGCATGGTCAGAAATTACAAGTCCTTCAAAACATTACTCAATTTGGTGAATACCTTCAGTCATTTATTCAAAAAAATTTACAGCCACTTTGACGGTAACAGCTGGCACTAAGAAGGCAAGGATAAGCAACCTCGTATAAACCTGTCAATTTAAATCACAATGCATTCACAACCTTAGGGCCTGTTTTGATCATTAATGTAAACAACTTTTCCATAGCGTGAGTGAATCAAATTAATATGGAGTGAAAAATGTGGAGATGACAAAGGAAATGTTGATAAAAACCAAACTAAAATACATCAGAGGTAATTAAGAACAAGAATTCCCAACTGCCAAGCTTTGCACTTAACACAGCTGATTAAGTAACACTGCAAAAGAAAGAATCACAAATGGTTTTAAGAAAAAGCACAGTGCTATTAAATAGCCAGAAAAAGAGTGAAGGTGTCCTCCTCAAGAAAGCTCCATGCCCTTGAAGAGCTCTCTGGAGCTGCATGAAAAATGGTCCTCCTGGTAAGGAATGTTACCTTTGGTACCTTCAGAGAGCCATGCTTGCACAGGGGGAGGAGCACTGAGATTGTTCTTCAATCTCTCCCAGCTCTAGGCCAAGACAAAAAAGCAGCCTGCCATTTCCTTCTCCCTGAAGTCTCACCTATGCCCAGAGACTGAAGAGAAGGGGGAATCCAGCTTCAACACTGGCTTAGCAATGTCACCTATGACCTCACATTATTTGTGTAACCACAAGAACATGTAATCTGACACTGCTTTCTCTGAAGAACAATTTGATGAAATGTCACTTCACAGGGACATCTCAAAGACTAATGAGATAACGTCTAGAGGGCTAAAAGCATTCAGAGGGCTGATCTATAGTGCCATTCCCACCTGCTGATATCTGTACACTAGGACAGTGCAACTGTAGAGAAGGGACTTCTTGTAAGCATGGAGTTGTGTGTTCTATACAAGAACTGACATTATTCCAAAAAGAACCATGACCCTGGCTATGTGCACAGGATTCAGCACACACAAAGGGAAGCAGGCCTTTCTAGATGGCCTCTAATTTAGCACAACAATTGAAAGCATAGACACCCGGGTAAAATGCTTAATTTCTATGAGCTTCTGTTTCTTCACTTGTAAAAATAGGAATGATATACACATTGCAGGGTGGAGGTGAAAATTAAAGGGGAAAATGTTCAGAGTTTACCATAAAGAAACTCAACAAATGACAGCCCTGACCCTATTAAGCTGGAATGAGCATTATATAAATTGCATTAAGAAATCTGTCTAGTTCACAGTATACACTGGAATGGCATGAAAATCACACAAAGGGATTCACCAAATTACAAATGAGCCACGTCTCCTAGAGTTGACTTAGACATTCAGGTTACCACATCCCAAGGACACAAAACCATTAACAGTAGTTGGGACTGCCAACTAGATTCATATAAGCACATTAACCCAAAATAGAGAGTATCATTTGCATATAATATCAGCCATTTCCAGATTGACTTGGGAGCCCTGAAGTGAAGCGGCAATCTCACCCTACTTCTTGCACATGAGGCTAGCCTTCTGCAAATCTAGTGGCTCTACTTGTATCTCCTCTTGTGTATTCTTCTCTGGATCCACAGCCTTTTCAGCCCAGAGTCTCCCTTACCCCCTAAAGTTAATTAATTCAGTAGAAATTTACTGAGCACCTACTCTGTACCATAAACTGTGTGTACTGGGCCCTGGAGTGGTGAGCAAAATAAATGTGAGCCCTAATTTGCCTAACAAATCTAACAAGAGATTATGTGAAATATTAACACATAATCTTCCAAATACATTAAGATGTAGAAAATTATGTACAGATTAATATGTTGGAAGTGTGGGGGGAGCGGGTTGTTCAGGGAACACTTCTCTCAGAAAGTAACATTTACTACTATGAATCTCAAGTATAAGCATAACATAAACAGAAGAGGGAAAATTAGAAAAAAAGAAGACATCCCAAACAAAAGAAACTGTAGGTGCAAAAGCCCAGAAGTGAGAGGGGCCATAATGCATTTCAGAGACTTATGAAGACCAGAAAGGCAGCCAGAAGGTGGACAAGAAAGAAGGTAGGAGGCTACCTCTGAGAAGCAGGCCAGGACCAGATGATGCTTGGCTATGTTCGCCACAGGAAACAACGGGAAGCCATTAGTCTTAGGCAAAGGAGAAGCATGATGTAATTGTCATTTGTAAAACTCCCTTTAGCTGTAGGTGCAGAATGGACCACAGTGAGAAAGAATGGCTGTGGGAAAACCAGTAAAAAGACTACAGAAGTCCAGCTGAGAGGAGATGTAAGACAGGGCGGTAGCAATGTAATGAAAAGAATAGGAAACATTCACGCACACACCAGCAGGAGGTGGTGAGAAACTGGAATAGGAGGGTATGGGAAGACAGGGTGTCAAAGATGTCTCCAACAGTAACAGATAGTGGTGTGAATCCCAGAATCCTGAGGAGATCAGATTTTCTGACAGGACACCAGGAAATCTGATAGTTCAGTTGGGATATGCTGGATTTATTATGTCTGGCATACAGGGAGATCATTCCCATCCATCCCCAAAGAGCTCCACGCCCCCAGAAGTATGGACTTCTCAGGAAAGATAGGTTTAGAAGATTCAAAAAGAGAACAATCTAAAGCAATATGAATTTGAAATAACATCCTATCAGTCCCACAACTTCCCAAATGTCTGCATTTATCAAGAAAATGCCCAATTATAAGTGCCTAATAAAGAGTCAGCCTAGCCCTGGCTGCGTAGGTCTGTTGGCTAGAGCACTGTCCCATATACACCTAAAGATTGTAGGACACATACCCAGGTTGTAGGTTCAATCCCTGGTCGGGGTGCATACAGTAGGCAGCTGATCTGTGTTTCTCACACAGATCTTTCTCTCTCTCTCTCTCTCTTCCCCTTCCCCCCATACAGTCCCTTCTCTTTCTCTAAAATCATTAACAACATATCCTCAGGTGAGGATTAAAAAAAAGAGCCTAGCTCATGAAAACCATCCATTGTCATCTGTTTGCAAATAAGCTTCATTCCTAAATTTTGCTTATTCAATAGAAACAGTGGCAAAAACATTTAAGGAGTAGACACGTATTTCTGGGCAGAGGGTGCTGGAGACATGAGAGCCTGCGCTGAGCATCTACTACCAGGGCAGATGCTTCACTGCAGTCTGGTTCATGTAATCCCATACTGCCCACCAATTTTGACTCTTGAATTATCTAAACCAGTTCCAACATCAAACACAGTGGTTCTTGTAGTGATAACTGCAATTAATTATGTCATCTGTAAATGCTGTATTAAACAGATAAGAAATACTGAGATTCTACTTTAGAGATGCCCTGAGATAGTTGGGAAAAATTCATTATACCTTATTGCACTGATAGAAAAATGACAGGCACATAAACTTGCTTTCCATGGGCTGACTCATCTAAGCATTAAGAAGAACATGTATACAGTACATACACACACAGAAATTGCCCTGGTTCTCTTAGGAAGGTACCAATCCCACCATCTTATATACTTGGGATATCTTTCTGGAGAACTAAAAGACATGTTGGAATCCATACCATGGATTCCATTTCTCCACTCTTCTAGCGCCATGAAGAACCCAGAAGAAATTAGCAAAACAGTGAAGACCACGTATTTTTCTTTGTCAAGATTTTAGTGAAAGCTCAGATGGCAGGTGATAAGCAGGGTATGGGGAGGGCATTCTAACCAGGCAGTATAGCAATATCTACAGCTTCTGAAACCTTCCAGCACACACTCGTATCCTAACTCTCCCACAAACCAGAGAAAACACACACATTCACACTCTAGTATCAGCAGATACTCATTTTGTGGAAGGTGGAACCCTGGTATCACATCTAACCAGGTAACCAGCAAATCTGTAAAATGGGTTGAAGACAATTAAATTAGTTGGACACTGGTTTACATCTCTTGACCCCAGAACCAGTAAAAAAAAAGGGGGGAAAAAAAACCTCTGAAAAAGTAAAGCTATGCTGGATTCTATACAAAAGGGAAAGCAGCATTATTAAAAGAGAACAATATATCTTCCTGGAATCTAGAAGGGTTAGCATCATCCTAGAATTTCATAACAATCCCATGAGAGAGGGAAGGCAAATAATATTTCCAGTTCACAAGTGATAAAACCAAGACTCAGGGAGGTGCACAGTCACTTTAATTAAGGCCCTTAGCCAGAATTAAATCTTGGAAGTGAATCAAAGTGAACTTCCATAACTGAAATGGAGGCCATTGAACCTAACGAAGTACCTTAGCAGTTTACCTTCCATCTTATTTCTCTGCATTCTAGAAACTACTCAAAATTGTCATATTGTAGTCTCTCTGAGATGGTCAAATAATAGCCTGGACAGAGAAGATGATTTTATCTCCATCATCTTGCTTAAGCTGTGACAGGCTACCCTAATCAGCTTCCGTGCACACAGACACATAGGCACACAGGCGCACATGCTCCCTCTCGATGCCTCTTAATCACCATGTGCCACACTGAACAGCTGCAGCAGTCTGAAGGGAACTGGCAGAAATGCGCGGTGATGTGCTAGCCACCCCCCCTGAGGCAGCGACTGCCCTGCCTGCTCTCAGACTCAAGAGCACATGGGTGTTTGCTGTCGCAACTGATGGCCTCAGAGGACAGGCAAGTGGTTTCAGGTGGTGAGTCAGGAAAAGCAGTTCGCATCAGGAATGTTCCAGCCCAGCAGAGCTGAGCTGTATCCTACTCCCTGCGCGGACATACAGTATTCATCATTTACACAATGTCACTGTGGGGGACAAAACTTGGGCTCAGCACAAATAGAATCCCATCAGTTCTGGTGCAGAGGGAACCAGTAAATGAGGCTTCGCACACCAAGAAGGAACCTAATTGCTTAAGAAATGCCCCCATATCTGACACTTGAGGTCAGTCCTTTTATCCTGAGATAGAGGACTTTACAAAGGCCTGGCACATGGTTTGAGAGCCAAGCCCTGGGCCACCTTGTAGGACCATTCAGCAGCTGCTGCAGTAAACTGTGATATCTGTTTCCAGGGATGAAAGAGAATAAGGAAAGGACAATCTTCAAAGAAACCAGGTGGATGCCATAATGCACGCCACACAACGGGCTGCTCATGAATCAAATATGGGCTGCCATTCCTTTCAGTGTGACTTTGGACAGATTTCAATAAAACCCACATGTGTGAAGGAATTCCTTATTTGTCTCTATGCTATTGCTTACGAGCTGGTAAATGAGTGACAAGATACCAACTTGGTGAAATAGAGATGTTGGACTTCAGATCAGGTAACAGGAGACCTAGAAACTGAAAGAGGCTGAGAGCCATCATTCGCACCACACCTCATGAATGAACAGAGCATTGTGTCAAGGCTCATACGATGACAAATGAGCCTGTGCTCTGAAGGAACCTGAGGAGATTTAATACTTATTCTAGGGAATCCAGTTTGCTTTCTCTACCTCAAAATTAGTGATTTCACCTTACACCCAATTTCAAAATCTCTTGCTGTAATTTATCATTCTAGTGACTATGGTATACAATAAAATTGGTGATATATTTATTATACACTGCTTTGGCACTAGTCCAAAAGCTAGAGCCTTATCAAGCCTGTCACATCACCAGTAGTTTAAAAATCTACATTTAGGTAAAGAATGTTAAAATGACCTTAATGTGTTCAGGCTAGACCTTAGCAAAATGGCCTTACCTTTCTGAAGATAAAATAAAAACTGGCCCAAAATGTGACACTGCCTGCAAGAACCCCCACTGAATCAAAGTAAGAAAAAGATGATCACAGTCTCTCCCTGAACAGAGTTTCTTAAATTACCAAAGAAATACTCCCATTCATTTCCATTGTTTATCCAGGACACAAAGAACTGCCCAACAAACTTAGGGTGGGAAGGTCAGGAAAAATAAGGGGGAGCTTGGAAGCTTATTACCAGAATGGCAAATTCTGCAGCTGGTCGTAGAATATCATGCTCTAAGAACACAAGGAAATGCACTCTTAGAGCTTCTGAGCTGCTGCACAAGACTAGAAGGTCAATGTGCTACCCAAAGGGCTGCACGGGACACCACGCACACACTCCTTCCCCACAGAGGCACGCTCCTATTCCAGGACAGGACCTCTTCTCCTCAAGAGCCAGCCTATTCCTCAGAAACTGGGGAGGCAGAAAAAAACACACCAACCATTTCTCAGTAGCAAATCTCTCAGCACGGACTTTTAATGGAGGTGGCTGGAGAGAACGAGAGAGCCAAGTAATGGAGGTCAAGGCAATATGCAATTACTAAAACTGGAACTGAGCCTGGGAAAGAACGTGTTGTGAGACTTCTGGCAATCACACTGTGGTCAGGGCCCCAATTTTAAGCCTCTCCCCAGGGATACCACTTCCTGATACATAGTACACTTCTCTACATATAAGAGTAATTCCGCCTGACTTGGTTGAGAAGTGTCATCTGCTGGTCTCTGAGAGTCCATCTCACAGGCTGACTTAAAATAATCCCCACTCATTTGCAGATATGTTTGTCATCACTTACCTTTTTCCCAATAAGCTTCTTTCGAAGAAATTCCCGGGCTTCAAACATGTAGGGAATGTCATACAAGGGACGTAGTTTCTTGTTCTTATCCTAAAAGCAAAGTAAAATAGCACATCAGGAATGAAGAACTGGAAAAAAACAACAAAATACACAAAACACTAATGAATACAGCGAATGCACAAAGTACTAGAGTGCAGTGAGACAGGCTCCCTACCTCTTAGTATCACAAACACTAAATAAGTGCTACATACATAGCAAGTGATTAATATTTGGTTGAAATGCTTTACAGGGAATAAGAGTATCTTTTTCACATGACAGGCTCAAAAACAAGCAATGAAATGTCTGTATTACCCAAAGTGGAAACAACCTAAATGTTCAACCAACAGGAAAATACCTTTATAAACTAATATAGAAAGAGCTCAATAAGTATTAGGGCCCTTCACATATTTTAGATAGACCATAAATCTAGTTCTACTATTCTGTAAGCCTTTATTAAGCACCTACCAACTACTAGTCCCATAAAATGCACTCTGTAAATATGTTATAATCATGGATTAAAAATTCTTGTAACCTAATAGAGTAATAGAAGAAAGCCTACAGAAATGAAAGAGCACCACAAAGCAGTTCTGGATAAGTGTTAAATTGTACAACGTAAATCAGGGAATAAGTACAACCAGAATTAAGGTAGGGAGAAAGAAGTAATCAGGAAAGGTTTCCCTGACAAAGTGAGACTTCATGTGAGTTTGCAGAATAGGAAAAAACTAGGAAGAAAACTGCAGTTAAAAAAGACAGAACAAACAAAAAGAGAAAGGGAGAAATAAACAGTATTTCAACACACACACAAATATAAACACACACTTCATCATTTCATGGGCCCCAGACTTCTCCAACAGTAGGTTATTGGTCTAAGCAATGAGACTTTGAGAATATGAAAGAGGGTCTAGATGAAGGTTACAGAACTGAAAATGGGTAGGAACTGAAGAGATATGAGAACAATTTTTAAGAAGTGAATTACCAGGAACTGACTACAAAATGGAGAGAGGTGTATAAAAGGAAGAATCAGCCCTGGCTGGTGTAGCTCACTGGATTGAGCGGGGCCCTGGGAACCAAGGGTCGCAGTTCAATTCTGTGTCAGGGCACATGCCTGGGTTGCAGGCCAGGTCCCCAGCAGGGGGCGCTGGAGACAAGGACTAACTCCTAGCCTATTACAGGCTGTTGCTTCCCCCCAGGCTATGTGGTGAGTCTACCTAGCCTGCTTTTGCCATCTATCACCTATCTGACTAAACAAGATTATCTTTGTACAACCCATTCTACATTCAAAAAGTATTTAAATTATTATCTACAATAGCCAACTACTGCTGAATGATTACTCTTTTTCATTCTAACAGCCTGTACTTAAACTAATTCTAATGAAAATATTGAGGTCAAAGGAATGGAAGTAAATGTTTCCTCCTAGACCCTAACTAAGCTCAGGGGTCCAGAACACATCATTCAAACACTTCAATTCACTGATATCACCAAGAAATGTAGATGACTGAAATTGAGCTTCACATTCATCATCATCCAATTGTCTTGCATTTCTGGTTAAAAAAATAAAAGAAGGAAGCAGTGTCATTCTGATGCCCATCTAGGAAGTTAAGGCACCTTCAGAAATGAAGGTAAGTCTCTATTTCTTCTCCCAGATGATGTGTGGGAACCCACACATTCTACACAGAAAACAACTGGGATGGCCAAGCTCTGGATCAAGGTTCTTAGGTATCATGATCACTGTCTAATAAGTAAGGTATGACACTAACATGAAAATCTTTACTAACACTGAGATTTTCTTATAAGAAGTAACAAGAACAGTGAGACGAATGAGAGTTGTCTGGCTAGAGGAAGTGTTGTGTAACACAGGGCAGATGCACAGAATGATGGATATTTTTATAAACATCCAGGCAGCCAAATGAAATTAGTGGGTCACTACTAAGGACCTAAGTATAGTAGATAAACCACAAAATAAAGTTTATGATGAAACTCAATGATACAGTAAGAATGCTTGCTAGACAGAAGATGTTGGGTGACAGCAATGAACAGGATTTTTAATAAACACAAAATCAATGGTTATCAGAATCAGCCCTCAGGAATAAAGAAGCACCAATGTATTCATATTCACCAAGCAATAAAGAACAATCTATTTACTGAGAGTAGCTGTGTGATACACTAGCCTAAAGTGAACATTTTTAAAAATGAACAAAATATCGACATCTACCTTACACAGCCTATGATATGCCACAGATTCTGAGTACCTGAACCTTGCCCTACTTATTCTGAAACACTCTGACTGAACTCCAAAACAACTGAAAGGTAAGAAGGACAATTCCAACAAGCACTGAAATGCAGAACATGGGATGAGGTATATCTAAATGTGTGAAAATGACTGTCTGAACAAGAATCCTTTTCTTAAGACACTCCACAGGACTGGACCACGCCAAAATACCCTCAAAAGAACAAAAGAAAACAAACAGTACACCAACAGACATCCCAGTAAGACACAGGGCAACGGTGGAATCCGTTTATGCCTCTCCTGAAACTAGAAAAGAACTAATACTTCCAGCTGAAAACAAGATATCACAAGTGAAAATAAAATGATCTCGTTACTCTAACCCTTCAGAGCTAGCATTTATTGACATCTGCAAACATCTTACAAGAGAGATATTAGAAGTCCCTAAGAAACTATAAAATAAAAGCAATTCCTCCAAATTACCAGGTACATAAAAACCTTTGAAATCTCTAAGAGGCAATTGAGGTATGGAATGTATTGAGAGAAAACAGGACTTAGCTAAATCTTGCCTGCTAAAAAGGACTGTCTAGTTTAAATTCTAATTTACATGAGGTTTTTTAAAAAATAAAAACAGAAAAGAATGCGTGCTTTATCTGGTGGGTGGACAATACACAAACCGGTATGTGCTGCCATCCCTGAGCTTCCTGAGAAATGACACTGCAGGCGGGCCCCGCAGTGACTCACACGAGAGCTATGGCCATCTTCCATGGCTCTCAGGGTTTGGGAGGGAGGCCCAGTGCCCACGTCTCCACATCTAAAGGCAAGCTTGTCATTTTTATAGGAAGGTCACTTTTGGCTGATCGCCAAAACAAGATCTCATTTGGAGGGGATGGAAGGGACCTCCAATCAAGGCCTTATTCTCAACCCTCATCCATTCAGGTCTAATTTTATCTGGCCCATGCAGTTGCCAAAAAACTGTATCCAAATAATCTAATGATCTTGGGATGCTGCAAGATTTCTTGAGCAAGGCTGAATAAACACAAGCTATGAAAAAAAGAGACTGATACATGTGGCTCTACTAAAATTTAAAAAATACTTTAGTGAAAACACATCAGGAAAAAAATGACAGGCTGAAGTACAGACTCTTAGTAGCTGATAAGTATAATGGATAAAGAAATGGCAGAGCAGAGTGAGAGGGGACAGGGGAGCAGGGCCACAGTTTCAATCAAATCACCTTGGTGAGGCTACCCTGATCACATTACATCTTAGCAGAGACTCAAAGGAGGTATGAGATGTAATCATCTGGAGAAAAGCAGAGAGAACAACCAATGCAAAAGTCCTGAGTTAGGAGGATGCTTGTGAGTTCAAGGACCAGCAGACACCACTGTGACTACAGCAGAGTATGGGGGAGGGGGGAACAGCTGAAGGACTCAAAGACACAGATCTGACTTAACATTTGAAAGAATTACTTGGGCCGCTGAGTTAAGAACCGTCACTATAGTAAAGAAATGGTAGAGCAAAGGGAGACCAATTATGAGATTATGACAATAATCTGGAAAGGCAACAGTGGTAGATTACATCAAAGAGGCAGCAGTAAGAGAAATAAGACATCAGAATCTGGATATATTCAGAATGTAGACAGAAGGTGAGGTGTGAGAGAATGGAAGGAGTCCAGGATGACTCCAAGTGTTTTTTCCTAAGCAAATAGAAATATGGGTGGAGTCACCAAATGAGGTGGGGAAGACCACAGGTAGGACAGACTAGAGAAAGTGGAGTAAGATCAAGAAATGCAGTAACAGACTTCCAAGTGGAGATGTTGAGCAAGCAGTGGGATATGCAAGTGTGGAGTTTGGAAGAAGGGTCTAAACCGCTGACACACATTTGGAGGTTGCTGGCACATAGTTGGTATATTAAAATCTAAGAGATTGAAAAGGACCGAGCCTGAGTCTTGAGGCATGGTAATATTCAGAGGTAAAGAATAAGAGAAGAGAGACTTAGAGCAACAGTGACCCAAGTAGGACTAAATGACCAGTGTTATGTCTTAGAAGCCAAGCAAAGGAAGGGAATTCAGAAGGAGGAACGACCTCCTGTGTCAAATGCAGTAAGGCAAGTAAGCAGAGTACTAAGATTTGCATGTTGGATTAAGCTAAGTGTGGGTCACCAGTAACTTTGACAAGAATAATTTTGGTGGAGCAGCGGGGGCAAACACCTAACTGGAACTGGAACTAGGGAAGGGAAAGAAAAACTGGAGAAAGCTATGCTTTTGAAAACGGTGCCATCAAGGAGCACAAAGAGACTGAGCAGCAGCTGGCAAAGTAAACAAGGTAAAAAGGAGGTGCTTTTGTTTTTGATTTTAGATTGGAGCAATACCAGGCAATGGTCCAGTAAAGAACAAACTACTGATAAAGTAGTGCAGAGGAGAAAAATGCTAAAGCAATGACCTTAAATAGGGAAGGAGAGATGGCTGGCTTTACAAAGGAGTACCAATCATTCATATTTAGGTGTGTGGATGCAGACATTGTTAGGTGGGTAGACATAGCAGTCAGTCACTGGAATTTGTCTTTTGATAACTTTACTCAGTAGAAAAAGGGAGAACTAGAAAAACAGAAACAATTCAACAGAAGAATTGGTAAAAGGTATGAACAGGCATACCTATTCAAAAGAACTCCAACTAGACACTGTGCATAAAAGAAGGTATAATTTCATTTATATTCGGGGAAATGTAAATTGAGATACCACAGGACATCCATTATATTGACAAAATTTTTAAAGGTGAGAACAAGGGAAAGGGGAGTGCCCTTTAACCGCTGATGGGGTTATAAAATGATTTAACTACTGTAGTATCTTGACATGGAGCTACTTGCATTATTTGTGAAAATTTAAGATCTGTACCCCTATAATTGGGAAATTCTACTTACAAGTAGATTTACACCCTAGAAAAGTCTCATATGTACAAGAGTCTAAAAGCATTCATGTTAACACTGTTTATGGTACAGACACAGTAGAATACCAAAGTTAAGCTGAGTTAGAACAATGCAACAGATGAACAAATATGAAAAATACTGAGAAGAAAAACAAGTTGTAGAATGATATAGTAAAATTCCATTTAAATACAGACTAAAATCAGACACAAGCAACATTCTTCATAGAGCAACAAAAGAATAACCATGTTGGAATATAGAATGAAAGGTAATGGTTACTGATGTAGATGGGCAGTGGAAGAAAGAAAAGGGAAGTGGGAAAGAAATGGGGTTGAGGATGAGTACACAGGGGCTTTCAACTTTATCTGCAAGGTTTTATCTCTTTGAAAGAAGAGGATCTGAAGCAAATGTGGTATAATAGGAAGGCTGAAAAGAAAATGTTTGTTATATTATTAAATAACATTCGGGTTTTTTAAGCCAAAAATATTTAGGAATATGACACCCCAAGTTTTATTTGGGCAATCTTCTAAATTTTAAAACATTTTTATTCTCTTCTGCAGCAGAGTAACTGGCCATTCTTTTCCTCATAAAAATCTGAATTCCTTCTTTTTCTCAAAAAAAAAAATTAAAGAGGTTTTCTTCCACGAGGCAGAGGGAATACTTCATCTACAAGCGTTCTCTCGAATAACCAGGGTCAAAAAACAAGTTTGATTTTTGTTTTAAAAAGAGACTTGAACTGTAACATATTAAAGTAACCATGTGGAATTATACTCTCTGAAGATCTTGAAACTTACTGTTGAAATAAGAATAGACGTGATCAGATTAAAATGGAGAGAATTTCAAACACTAAATAATGGGCCAGTCCTAGTTGCCCTACCATACATGCCATTTTAATAAACAAAGTCTGTGATTTCCATTTGAATTATAGACTTAAAAATAGGAACACTACCACATGCCCTGGGCATATTTACAACCAAGGACCTTTCAATTCCCTTGGCAGCCAGGAAACCGAATCCACAGAAGCATCCACTATTTTATGATCCTTAACACAAACAGCAGCACATTTTTATAAAAGGTAGGTAGACAACTACAAAGCTATAATCAGCAGCTGGGAAAAGTTCAAAATTGTAACCACACTGGCCAAATGGCAGATATCTTGCACCATTATACCTAAATGACCATAACATAGAAGATTCATATATCCAAACATTTCCCCAAGAATTGTTTATTTTCCAATTAGTTCTATTCCATTCCCTCCCACCCACCCCCCCCCAGAAAAAAAATCTCTTAAAGGTCAATAGGGAGACATGGTCTGGGTAAGTCACAAATTTACAACAATGCAACACAGTTCATATATAACTCCAGAAAGCAAAGAAGGAATGGTAAATGATAAAAAAAAACTGAAATAAAATTAAAAAAATGAAACTGAAATGTGATTATAAAAATTCACAGGTGTGAGAATGGAAGGTGGCTGGACTTCCAACACTACGATTTGCAAGATACCAGACCCCTAACGTCTCAGTGCTTTTCTAAGACCTTCATATTACTAGATCTTTCTGACAACTCTATTTGATCTCACTGATCCCATGTTTAAGGGTCTAATAACATGTGTGAAAAACACTGAATTTAAGACATCATCATAATTGCTGTCATCAACAGCAGGGTCCAAGCTGAAGGGCTTTAGAAAGCTGCAGAAACAGGAACGTCAATTTGAAGTCCCTCCCATCTCTCCCCGCTGCAAGAGGTCATATTTCATAGCTCTAATGTAAGAACTGCCCTCTCTGTATCTACAGGAAAGAACCATCCTTCTTTCCTAAGAATAAGGGACATCATGAAGAATCCAAACTGACAAGCAAGTTCCCCCTAGTTTAATACACTCCCCTCATACTCTTTGACCTATCCTATTTCCACAGGGCTGCCCCCCTTTGTCAGACCTGGCGCACAACACTCAGATCTGTTTCTTCCAGCCTCCGTTTCCTTATGGAGGCTCCCATATCACATTAAACTTGTATGAAATACACATGTATGCTTTTCTCCTGGTAATCTTTGTCAGTTTAGTTTTCAGATCGAGACAGGGACCCTATGAGACTAGGAAAACTTTTTCTTACCTACAGTAACAACCCTCTCAAAGTAGGTTGAACCTGAATAGCAATCCTATCTGAACGGCTGTAAAGATTATAACCCCCAATCTACAGCAAAGAAAGTGAGGTTAAAGGTTAAGTGATGGGCCTTGTGTCATGTAACAAGTCATGGTAGAGGCAGGAGTTGATCTCAGCTATCCCAGAGGCCCAGGCCCATGGCTGGTGAGCCAGACTGCACTCTCACTGCCAGAAGGCAAATCAGCACCTGTCAGGGGCTGTCAGGTTTTAGTGTGCTTAACAATCGCTTGGGAACTTGTAAACATGAAGAATGCCAGGTACACACCACATATTCTGATTCAGGAGAGATCCGTGGGATTTCCACAATTCTGTATTTTTAATAAGTAGCAAGGAGGCTTGTGGGCCACACTTTGAGAAATGCTGCTGAGCACCATTTTCAGTGCCTGGACCCACTTAAACCAATGGAAATAAAAGAAAAGGGAGCGCAAAGGTTTAGAAAATCAAAGAGCAAAAATGAGAAGCTTGATTAATGTCAAAATGGTTAAATTTAAAAAAAGTAATAAGTAGGGGATTCAGGCTGATCTCTACATGGGCAGCTGGAAATAATTAAAAATACTCCTTGAACTTCTATACAGCTAAGACAGCTTGAAACATTGTAGGAAGGATGGCAAAACAAGATTTCCAAATATTCCTCAAGTCCAACTACAGCAAGACAATGGGGAATCTGGAAATCAAGAGAGAAAACCAGCCCTAGCTGGTGTGGTTCAGTGGACTGAGTGCTGGACTGCAAACCAAAGGGTCGCCAGTTCAATTCCCAGTCAGGGCATACGCCTGGGTTGTGGGCCAGGTCCTCAGTAGGGGGCATGCAAGAGGCAATCACCCACTGATGTTTCTCTCCCTTTCTCTCTCCCTCCCTTCCCTCTAAAAATAAATAAATAAATAAAACCTTTAAAAGAGAGAGAGAGAGAGAAAACCAACCTGCCTATGCCAGACATATCCTCTCTGCTGCCCACAGGCACCAGTGCTCTACACCAGCGATTTTCAGCCTTTTTCACCGCATAGTGAGACAAGCCAGTAAGCCAGGACAAGTGCAATAGAGAAACTGAGACAAAGAGCTGAACAAACTGGACAAGTAATTTATAGCCATATACAGGAGGTCACCTCCCTAGAGATAACATCCAGGACTCAGCTGTATTTCAGCTCCAGGCCCCAAAAAGCAGCAAAACCAGGTGTGTGACACCAGGAGCAGCTGCAATGACTGATGATGCCCTGCCCTGGCACTGACCAATCAGTGGAGACCATCCCCCTGAAAGGGTGCACCTGGAAAAGTGATGAATATTCTGCTGAAACCCTCCCCTGTGACCTCCCTAAGATTCCCACCTGCAATAGAGAAAGAAAAGCCTCAAGACAAAGGACCCAGTCTGCGTGCTTCCCTTCCCCTTCTTCCCCCACAGGCACACATCTCCTAAACTCTAAGGGACATCACGAGACTTGTAGCCAGGGGGGCAATGGGCAAGACAGCTTGTCCCAAGCTATCCCCTGAACTTGTCTCTAAGACCCCCTTTTCTCTGACTTCCCAGTGAGACAAGAGCACCTCAACCTACGTGCTCCTGTTGTTTCCTCTATGCTAGGCCCTCCCTTGTTTTACTGACCTTAGCTTTAATCAATGTGTCCTCACAGTCACCTGGACTCATGTTGTGAAATCTTTCCTGTATGAAGTCAAGAACCCACACAATACCAGCTGGCCCTAGGCAGACCCACTAATAGCCAGGTCTCCTGTCCTGAAACAATAGCACACTAAATGAATAACCAAACTTCTGTGGCACAACAAAAATTATATTTTTGCCAATCTGACAAAAAATAGGTGTAACTTTGATTCATTCACACCAGACAGCTATTGTTGTGTTGTCTGTTGTCATCTTTTTACTTGACAATCTAAGAAAAAAGAGGTCCGAGCTCCTGACCTATTAGTCAGGTATCGCATGTTTTAAAAATTCTTACGGCACACTGGTTGAATATCGCTGCTCCAGACCTAAGAATGGCCAGCAGAAAAGAAGGAGCAGCAAATCCAAGAACCAGCCACGGTTACAATGTCTCCTGGCACCCTGCCAGGAGGAGAAGCATTTCACAATATCCAAAAAGGGAAAGCAGCAAAACCAGTTTAGGCAGCCTCACGTCCTTGAAGGGATTCACCTACCATCCACAGTGTGCAGCATATGATTACGTTCACAGAAACTTGCATATCCCAAAATCAAAGTACCATTTTCAAAACCATCATGTAAGAGGGGGAAAAAATCTGTCTCTGGAGATAGCTCTTCTACTCAATTACATTAGCCAACCAAGAGCATTTCCAGAAATACTTGCTGTTTATTGCTCAGATGCCGTAAGGATGGGGGAGAAGAAAGAGGCTGAACATAAGGTCGTTTGCCCCCTTAAGACCCTGTCAATATTTAAAAGATTTAAAGACTAAATACTTTAAAGGCTCTAAGGGCTCCAAAACCATTTATCCAAGCAGCAAACCATATGGGGTCCCTTAACTTAGCTACCAATAGTTCTGCAGGCATAGGACAAAGAGTGGAATAAAGGAACAGCAGTACCCCTCACAGACCACAAAGCCAAAGAAAGAAAAGGCTCACAAGCATTCCATCAATCATTGCTGCTGATCAAAAGAATAGAAGCCTAAGCCCTAAACAATGATCCTGGCTGCTGGCTTGTCTCAGTTTCCTCCAAGAATCTGCAATTTAAGAATTATCTGGCATTAACATAATTTAAATGTAAAATACTTCACACAGGATGTACTTACAAAAAGTCCTCACTTTGCACAGTTGTGGTATATATGAATTTTGGTCATCACAAAACTAGTATTAGTCAGCTGACAAGACAGTTCAAATTCCATTCTACCTAAGACTTCCCTCTTTTTTCTTTTGCTAACATCATCATCATCATGAATGGATGCTGAATTCTAGCAAACATATTTTTGGCATCTTTGAGATAATGTGCTTTTTATCTTTAGTCTGTTAAGGATGTACATTGTATCTATTGATATTTAAATGTCAAACCAGGTTTACTTTCTTGGAATAAATTTAATTTCATGGTGACACATTAAAAGAAAAAAAAAAAAGAATTACTTGATATTATACATGATTTTGCTGTGAAAGCCAGGCAAAATTGCTTCAAAATGCTCTAAAATCAGAAAAGGACTAAATACATTGGTACAAATTAAGGCCACTCTAAGTTCACATTCAAGGAACATTTTAGGTAACATAAATGCCACAGGAAAACCAACTACATTTTGAGTATTACTAAGAAGCAAAGCCACTTATCTGAGTTAAGTTTTACAACATCTAACATGGATGTTAACAAGAGCTAAAATGTCAAGAGACAGAAGACATAAGCCAAACTTACAGCACTAATCACTTTCTGCCTTGTATTACTGTAATTTAATTACTTTATATGGCTCTTATCTTTCCAGCCAGACCACAAGAGGGTAGATCTGAGAGAAAAAAAGATCTTTATAATACCTAGAAAGCACCTAGTATAGTGCTATAATCCTAGAAATTACCAACACACTGAAAGAATAAAGTGAGAAATATAAAAAGGCCTATCTAAACCATTTTTAAAACTCAAACTACATTTACTGTGATTGTGGACATAAATGGAACTGGTTAGTAAATATAAAAGTGAATAAAAACAAAGGTGGGGAAGAGAATATGATGATGTTAGCAAATTCATCTAACGAGTGCCACTTATACAGCAGTAGTTGAATTTAAACTATGCTAATGTGTTGACCTTCTAGCTTCTATTGCCAGATATGATTCTATGCTCCACAAAGATATGCATATTACTGAAAATGATTAAAAGGTTCTAGACTAGGTATCTCACTGTACAACTATAAAATCTAGGCTATTTGTAAGCAGTGATGCAAAAGTAGTACTCTTGGTAGTTTCATGTGCAATGTTAGGGAAAAAAATTTTATAAAATCCAAAGAATCAGCATTGTTCTCTTCTGACCTGAGACTTTAAAGCAATCTTCTGCTCTCTCTACTGCTTTTTCTGTAAGTGTGACATAATAAATTCTATTACTTATGATCTTTGGGAAAAAAAAAACAACCTCAATCTATCATTAGTTAATAGTTATTAGAAATCCTTACAGAGCACATATAATAACACTCAGAGTTTAAGTAAAGCTGAATTGATCATTCTAAAAATAGCAAGTGTGACAGTTCAACACTAAAATAAATGATGGTGAGCTACAGTAAAAAGATAATTTCCTGATGTTCAATCAAAAGTACCAGCATCCCCCCCCCCTGCCCCCCAACACTTAAGTATTTGAGACTAGGCCTAAGCAAGGGCATTTGCTATGGTGGTATTTTTTTGTAGTTAAGATGGAAGAACAGGAGAAAAGAGTAGTGAAAGACTGCAGAGCCCGCCCTTCATTCTGAAAAGGCTAATCTGCAACAACACTAACAGGTGTGAGGTTTTGTTGACAAGAGCACTCTTCACATGCTGTTCAAATGAGGAAATGGTGCTGAGAAGAAATAAAAAAATAATTAGTGTCTCTCTAATAGGACTCTTTCTACCGAGCTAATAGTTCTGAAGATCGATTGCAAACATTAATCAGTGTTAACATGAAAAACCCCTTCATTAGGAAGGACACCAAAAAATCTACAAATAAGAAGCTAGAGTTTAAACGTAGATGGGGGGTGGGGGGAGAGGGAAATGGAGCAGGAGAAAGAATCTTAAAGGACGAAGCAGGCTGGAGGTCTGCAAGGAAATAAAAACCAGAAGGGACCAGTATATCACAACTGGCTCTGCCCTTCTACAGCTTCTTTTCTTTTCACTGGAAGCTTGTAATTAACCAATTGGCCTCAAATCATGTTTTCTAGTAATGGAGAAATCTTCTCCCATATTTCTTACCCTTCATCCCCAGGCTAAAAATGGAGAGCCACTGCCCTCAGAAGAGGCAAGCCTGTTACTTAAAGTACAGGCTTCAAGCCAGATGAAACCCATCCAGCAGGGTGATGTGCCACAAGCCCTCCCACAGTTCTAGTACAGGAGGAAGGAACAAGAGGAAAAGAAAATAAATCTCTTACAATAGGAAACCAATTTTCTCTGTAACACACAGCAGGATCGGGTGAGCCCATTCAGAAGATAATATCATTTTGTTAGAGAAATGTTTCTCTGTGAATGCCTTCCCTTCTTTATCATATTATAAAAATAATAATTATTATTAAAGTTTCTTCCTGGAACAACACAAAAGGGAAAATGGTGCTGGATATGACACCATTATTTAGCTGGTGCCAGTGAAACCTTCAATTGAGCCAGATTTCCAGTCAAATTTGTGCAATAAATTGTGATGCATTTCCAAAAATGAGACTGAATTATGTAAGTCCACAGCAGAAAGGTCTCCCGGGTTTCTGCCTTGCCAGTTGCATCACTCCCAGGTCTAAATCAGGCTGCCAGGTCTACTGTCACATATTTTATCCACCAAAGTCAAAGTACTCTCCTCCTGTGTTTAAATATTCAGTAAAACGAGGCCTGTACCTTTTCAGGACAGATATCATTCTAATCCTACAGAGCAAAGATGACTCTCTTTTATTGTATAGTCTACTCTGTCATCAATCAGAAAACTACAATATTTATCAACCACTTCTACCATGGAGAAATACGGGCAAATGAAGTTACCAGCACTATGAAGAGCATAGACATTCACATACAGCACCCTAGCTGGCAAGGTGATTTCATTATATATACACGATATGCCTTGTCCTGCTGCAGAAAGGGACCCTGACAAGTCTGAAGCCAGGCCTGCTGGAGGCAGGTCCTGGGAAAGAGACCTTCCCTTCACCCAATCTGAAATAACCATACCTGGGAATATACTGGCATTATTTTGTACCAGTTGTTCCCACCTAGTGAACAAGCAGGAAAGTAACCAGATCCCCAGAACAGTTAAGTGAGAGTGAGGGACAGTCGGGCCTGAGTAAGGGACTTTCTCACTCTGCAAGAGTGGCTGTCACCTACAGCTGTGTCCATGGGGAATAACAGGAGACCTGAGATGGGTGCCTTGGTCTGTGAGAGTGCAGTTTTAGCTCCTGCATTATGTTACATCACCCTACATCCCCTTGTCCTTCTGGCCATGAAATAAACTTTAATTGTGCCTATTTGACAACATTTTTACATCAATCACATCACCATCCCATTGTGACAACCACACACTTACCTTTCCTATTGTTGGCCTTCTGACTAACTCCCTCAACACAAAACATCAGCTCCACTCTAAATTTCTACATTTCATTAAAAAGCAAAATAAACATCACTACCATTTGAGTGCCTACTACTGAAAGGGTCAGGCCAGTTTCCCAGCCCATCAGACTGTGCATGACCCAGTCAGGTCAGTTTCCAACCCTCTGGACTGCCCCGACTCAGCTGTCCCAACTCAATTGACAGCCTGTGGCTTAACTGAAACTCTCTCCCACCTCCCACAATAGACACCTGGTGCCAGCGGCCATGGCCGGTGGTCAAATTGACCCTCCTGTACCTGGGAACAGCCCAGCCCTTTACCCAACCCATTGTCCTGGCTCACATCCTGAAACCCTGAGGCACCTGCCCAGAAAAACAAGAGACTAACCCCTTTCTTATCCCCTCACAAAATAACTGCTTTTTCTTTTAAAAAACCTCATTCATGCCTCCCCTTGGGGCTGCAGTTGATCCTGACTCAGCCTGCCTGCAAGCACAGCATCAAATAAAGGTGCTTGGATAGATCATCTAGTTTCTCCCACCTCTATTTCTCACGCATTTCTAACAACTCTGTGCTTGGCATTTTACACACATTATTTCTAATCCCCACAACAACCAAGAAAGCTGAAATTATTAGCTCTACCCAACTGAGAAGTTGGGTGTCCACAGAAAAAAAACATACCCAAGAAAACAAGTCAGAGCAAAAAATCTCAAAAAAGATCTGTCTAGCCCTAGAGCCCACACTAGTTTCTATCATCTGCCTCAGTCCCATTAAGGTAGCAAGAAGTGACAGACTGTCTACTGACTTTTCCCTCACATCTGGTTCTACACTCAGCCCCCCACAGACCTGAAAAGGTCAATTAATTTCAACATGTGATGCATGCCCACCAAAGCTACCAGCTCCTGGGAAGCTCACTGAGATTAAGTATGCTGGACTCTGTATTTATACCAGTTATGAAGCTACTGTCACTCAGTTTCAAACCTAACCTTTTTTAAATTCCAGTTTGTGATGCTGGGGTGGGAAAACTGCCAACCATGTTTCTGCTTTGCCAGCTGGTTCCCTGTTAGGCTCTGTCAATAGGGGATATTAGAGGGAGAATGGACAGGAAGAGACAAATCTTTCCCATTACTATCAACTTCTCCAGAGCAATACTGCTTCTGTACAGAAATGGTGGTGTGCTCCAGTAGCAGCAACTGATTTCAGCTTGCAGTTTTTCCAACAGTCCCAGTAAAGTCTCCTTGCACCTCCTCAGATTCACCAGAACCAATGACATGGCAGGCTCTCTGTGAGGTCTTGGTGGGCCCCAGCTCCATAAAGTTACTCCTCCAAGCTCAGAGACACACACATCAGCTCATAGGAGGTCTGAACCTCACTCCAATGGGTCCATCCTCCTCTCTATTCCCTCAGAGACAGATGATGGTTAAAACCTCCATGTGTCCATTAGCATTCCCTTTGGGGCTGTTTAGTATTCCAACATCTGATTAGTAATTACTTACATTAAGTTCAAATTCAAAATGCAAGTTAACATGAGAATTTTCAGACATGAATCCTTATCTTTGGTTGACTGAAAAAGATTACTCAGTCAGTATACTGAAAATAATCAAATATGTTAGCTAAGTTCTGGTCCCAACAACTATACTCCAAATTCTTTCTCTCCTCAACAAGCCCTATGACTGAAACGTGTACTCCTCTTTTTATGTTATTTCCCATGCCTGGATGTGACTGCTATCTCAGTGCTCAACACTTTGCTTACTAAAACGCCAAACATGCTGCAAGACCAAGGCCAAATGCCATCTACCCCCTCAGGAAACTGTTCTCTGTGCTCTCTAATCAAGTATTCTCTCTTCTCTCATGGCACACAGGACCCAAGTCAGTATATATGCTTCCTACATCCCACAGGGGACCAGAAACTACTTGAGCTTAAAAACAGCTTATGTTTTTAAAGCCCACTGTACTTATTTACTCCTCAAAACAATTCAGCAGAGTAAGAAAATATTCTATTTTCACAGATGAAGGAAAAGAGGTTCATTGTCATTTAGGCCTTGGGTCACACCAGTAGAAAATGGCAGGGGCAAAAGGTGAACTCTAATTTAACTGATTCCAAAATCCATGACCACTGGATTCTATTACAAGGTATCCAAGGATCCTACAATGCCTTCCAACAGCCATAGCTCAGAAGACTCTTTTTCTTCTTCCTAGCACAAAGCTCTTTGACCTACAGGAGTAGAGTTCCTATTCAGAAAAAAAATTGGAAGCCAAAGCCAGTCAGTCTGAGCATTTCCTACAAAGCAGCCCCCCAGGGAGATGTGCACAGGGTGACCTTGTCACCCAGAACCCCAGCGCAGCCTTACCACTAGATGAGAAGAATGCTGGGTGGCTCCTAACAAATGCTGCTGAATGCCAGAAAACTATCCAGGGTCACTGCTAATGAGAAGCCAGAACATTTTGCCACTTAGCTAACAGAATGTTCACCTAATAAATCTTACAGATTTGAATGCAAACCAAGACCAGGAGGTTACAGGGGAAAAACAAACAAACAAACAAAAAATTTAGAAACAACAGCTTAAAAATCCACATCACTACCTTCATGCTTCCAAAAAATAAGGTATAACCTATACAGTTTTTTACTAGTACTAATCAGAATTTTTTAAATCCATAATTAAAAATAAAACAACAACAAAAAAAACCCCTAATATTTCCTTCTCATCAGTTTAATTTTAACATGTGGTCACTTATACTACCAAGGTAATTCCTCTTTTTACCTTGGTTTACCTTTATTGATCTAATTTTAATCAAGAACAAGTGTACAGCAAAGGATGAAGGGTCAGCAAACCAAAGGCAATGGGAAAACAAGAAAAAAACATTCTGGCTCAGCTTCATAAGAAAACAAAACAAAACAAAACAATCACGGCCATATAACAAGGCATTGGAGAAAATCAATCTGTGAGCTCCGCACCCTGCTCCCCACAGCACACTACATTTCTTTCAAGGCAGAAACTGTCTTTTGGTCTTTTCCAGGATGAAGTACTGCTCAGCACATCTAAACCACAAATGCTTAGGTTATAATTAAGTATGAAAACAATACCATTAATGTAGGATATTCACTACCATAGCAAAAACTGGAAAATCCCCTTATACTTTACCTGTGAAAAAATTTCAGTTATTTGTCTCACATTAGTTATGAACTTAGATTTAATCAAACAGGGGGGATGGGCTCAAGTTTAAACATGTATAATTTATGAATTTTTAAAAAGGGTTTGCCAATGGATTTGAATGTAACTAAGGGTTATGTTTAAGCTTCTTAACGGAATTAATACGCTGACAATTGAGAGAATTACAAATCTACCTTTAACAGTGAATCACCACAGACTGTTTCTTGGCAGCAATGCACTAGCCTTGCTCACAGAACCCAGCAGAGCAGGAGAGAGAAATGAAGGGATGGGCTGGGGAGGAGAGGACTGGCCTGAGCTAGTGAGAAGCCTTCTGGGATAAACTACATTTAAAAAAAAAACCTATCATGTGCCAGTTGCTGGAGAGTATTGCCCCTGTTCTGAAGATACGGAGAAGCCTGATATACGGTCCACAAAATTACAGGATTGGAAAACATATACAAGGTGCTACAAGAAGAGCAAAGAGAGGAAGTGCCTAAAATCTTGGAAAGGTCAGATACACTTCAGGAGGAGATAGTACTTCAGCTAAGTCTTGCCTAAAGGATGACCAATTGCTATATGGCCCATTTGAGGAAGAAGTACGCCGCTGAAACGCTAAGGGAAAAGGCAAAGAGATAGGGGAATAAGGATACCTATGATCCAGTTTTAAGAAGGCATGACAACAGAGCCAACACATTCAAAGCAGTCACAATAAGGACAAATGTGCCCAGTAGAGGTGGCATTAACTTCGGCAAGAGCCGTTCCGAACAGATTTTAGTGGATGAACAGTTGATAAAACGTAGGTGGCTGGTGTACACTCATCTTCCAAGAAAGAGTGTTAGACAAAAGGAGCAGAAAAGTCAAGGGAAGACACTGGATTTTGTTCTAAAAGCAAGAAAATAAGTGAAAATCATTATTATCAGATGGTTTAATATATTAAAGGTTGAGGAGCAGACAGAAAGTTGACATAATTTTTGTTGTATCAATGCAGAATGATTTGATTATGAATGACTCATAAAAATTCTACTTCCTGACCTGCTAATTACAAACTGTATGATCTAAGAACTATGTATTTATCTCCAACAGGAACTTAAACTTATTCATCTCTGTAGCCCCCAGCACCTAGTATTGAATCTGACATATGGTGCACGCTCAATTAATGTTTGTTGAATAGAATTACTTAATCTCTCTGGGCTTCCATTTCTTCCTCAGTTAACAACAAAAAAAAAGTGACTGCATCTAAATGATGTTCCTCCTAGCTCTAAATGCCCATCAGTCTGTAAATGTTACATAAAATGAGTCAATTCCCTATGATTTCTTGAAAATGTGCCATGTTATAACATTCACATTCAAGCAAGAGCACTGAGAGCATCAAAGTTGCACCCGTTCATCTAATAATGGGATTGTATGGTATTCTTGAGATCATTCTTTGAGGTGAAAATATCTTCATTAAATTAGGTCACAGAAGGAAAAAGAAAATAGATCACTTGAGAAAATATTTTGATGAGTTTAATTCTTCTGCCCTCTCTCCCCTCAATGCAATTGTCAGTCAGCACAGATATGGGAACTACTTGGAAATCTTAAAAGTATAAAAGGAACCTTTAAAGTTCATTTTTAAAAATTCAAAGGCAATAAATATGCAATCGTGTAAATGTCTTATGTGTTCTAGGCCGGGAGCTAGGGAGGCAGGAAAAGAAGAACAGAGAGAAAAGAAACAAAGCCAAACTTCAAAAGTAGACATTAAAACACCAACACAAGTCAACAGTTTCTCAGGGCACTTAAATGAATAAACAATTTCCATTATCAAGAAGGCCACATACTCTGAGCTTCATGCTCACCCTCCACACCGGGCAAGCAAGAGGCACAAGTGGAATATCACCTACCAATGCAAAAAATGACTAAAGGCCCCCTCCACCTCTCCTGGCAGCCAACCCAGCCAACCTCCACCCTAGGACAGGCCACCCACCATGTCCTGAGCTCCCCACCCATCCTCACCCCACCCCCTGCCTGTGAGAGAGATTGCACATTACCTTAAGAAGAGGAGTGCACTAGGAAATGTAAACAGAGAACATCAGAAACGCTGATGAAGAGAATGAACTAAATGCCTTTGTGAAAAAAGGAAGAGAGGAAGGCAGGAAGTAAAGAAAAAGAGGAAAGAAGGAAGGGAGGGAGGGAGGCAGGCTCATACCCTTAAAAATCAGAAGGCGACTGTCCAACACTACCGTGAAAAACTAGAAATGCCAGATGGGAAGAACCAGACTCTGATGAGGCAGTGCCCTACCTAACTCACCCACCACCCACCACCACCACCACCACCACCACCCTACATCCCTAGTACCTCTGTTGGCCCCTTAAATCTTTCCAGCCTTTTCTAGACCTTCTAAACAACCTGAAAAATCAAAATTTAAATATAAAATAATAGGTCCCATCCATGCATTTTGAATAGATGGAATATATTTAATCTATCTTACTCTGTAGGGTTCATTAAAATTACAAGGTTTTTTTTTTTGGCCTGGGATCATTTTCAAAGAACACAGACCTAATCTCCATATGATAATGTGCTCATACTTGATAAATTACATTACTCTGTCCTATTTTCTATACTGATCCACAAACATTTAGTTCACCAATCCAAACTCAAATCAAGTGGTACTGTTTAATATTACAGAAAAATAACACAAAAAATGTTATGATTATTTATATTATAAAAAGATTCTTCTCTCTACATAGGAACTAGGTGCTTAGGATATAGAAATGAAAAAAACAATGATGGCTTTGCTTTTCTGTCATCCCATCTTTTCAACAGCTTTATATAGTGTTTTCAATGATAACATATTATCCCTCCCATTCTTCACTGAGGTTGTGACTTAAGAGTTATGAGTGGCAGGGGCAGAGGAGTAAGTAGAAAGTGTTCCAATGAGCAGATGGATACTCGACAATAATGGGAAGCTTACGACGCTGTGTACCAGAGGCATGCCCTCACAAAGTTACGGTAGAGAAATAAAAGCAAATATGCAAATTTGAGCCTATCATAAGGGGCTTCTTATTCAGACAACCCATATGGGTTATATATGTAACATAGCCATTGAATCATTCCAATATTCCCTGTCGTTTAATTCAGGTGCTCACACTTTTCTAAGAAAACAATAAACAAGCTGCAGCAAAAGATGAATGTAAAATCAAAATCAGATCAAAGGAAAACCAGAGGAAAAAAATCCATACTCCTTGTATTAAGGAGGGGGCTGTTAGCCCAAATCCAAGTCTGTAAGGTTTAACTCTCGTCTAAGTTCCAGTACTACAAACCAGCAGAATGTACGGTTTACAAAGGGCAGACAGAGAAATTGTTCCTAATCAGATCTTAAGTGACTCGTGCTCAGTAACCCAGGTGATTACATTTACTTATTTAACTGAACAATGTTATTGTATCCACGGAGCCCATTAACAAGACATTCCTAAAATCCTTCTAAAATTCAGTGACCAATTTAAAATAAAATTCAACACTAAATGATATGGGTATGAAATAGAACATCCTTTACAGCTGTAAATTTACCAAATTTAGCCTCAAAATTTTAAGTTGGAATGTAGCAAAACTTTAGGCCTTGAAATACAACCAAAGAAGGAAAACAGAGAGGGACAAAACAAATGATGTCAACAAATCACATAGAACTGGTATGTTCCAGGCTTCAGGCAGCGCCCTGATAATGTCCCTCGCATTTTTTTAGACATCTTTCCTAATGCAAGTAGATGTGAAGGTAGAAACAGAAATTGTTTTTATTTTCTTCTGTACATGCTTAGAAAGCAAAAGGTATAGAGAGAGAGGTCCAGGGACTAAATAAACATGCTGCATAGCTTGGGCTATTAAGGCAGCCAGATCTTCTGTAATCTCAGTTCAACTTAAATTCAGTGATCTGTGCCAAGAGTCAGATAATAGAAAAATTTAAGTATCCAATACATGTTGTCCTTAAATACTATCCTATCAGCCACCATTAAATACCATTTTGCTAGCCTATAAAATTGATATTTCATGTCTAGAGATACACAACACATAACTCTGGGAAAGCATTCAAGGCCTTGGACACACATTTGAAGCTCTGCAAATAAACATTAAAATTCAATTCAACGGCAAGAATGCTAACTAAATTTCGTGACAATCGACCAAGTAGCAATTACAGTCACCCAGAAAGATACTGAATTGTTAAATAACTTTTAGGCCAAAAGGCTTAGATGGCTCAAGTTCCCCAGTGGCCACCATGAATGATATTTCTTAAAGACTGTTATCTCACCCCTAATAAACTTGTATAAAGAATTTTCTTTCTTTCCTCTTTGAATAGCATGAATCGGAATTCAAAAGATAAATCGGTATCATTTCTGTCTCTGTGTAATGAGGAATCCATGCACAGAACTCAAGTAGTCACTAAACAATCTTGGAGGAGGACTTCAAGTCTCACCCTTTTTCTCTGTGTTGTGCATCTTCTAATTAACTTCTACTTTGACTAACACTTTCCCCCCTTCTACTGGTCAGTTAAAATGCTGTCTCTTAAGTCAGCACCCTTTTCATGATTACCAAGTTTCAGTTCTTTCTGCTCTCATACTCCTCCTGCCTTATCTAAAAATCACTCTTCCAACATTCCACATTTCCATAGCATTTCCAGCCTCTCTTCCAATTTCACCACTACATAAGAGGTTCAAAAACACAAGTCTCGGAACTAGGGCCAGCCGGTGGTGAAGCTGTCCCAGTTTTCACAAAATGAAACAAGGGAGAACGATGTGGCAAGTCTGGCCTTGAATAAATTTATTGTAAAATTTTCCAGAATGAAGGACTGTCCATCTCCCTATGACACCACACAACTGTTATGTCACAAATATATGTGTCTGTGTACACACACAGACACACATCCTTTTTTGTTAACTCTTGAGGAACTAGAATTAGGAAAGATACTTTTCACAAGTTTTCAAACTTGAAAGATGAGTTAGAGTTCTCCAGAGGAAGGACAAGAGTAAAGCAGATAAAAAGAATGGAGAGTTCAAAAGGAGCTAATGCTGGATAGGGAGCCAGGGGCAGCTCCTCAGGGCCCAGTGCTGTTTGCCAGGCAGGGGCATTAACCCGTGAAATATAGAAACCAAGAAAACTTTTGGGAAAGGGAACCTGTGTAATCTGAATTTGAAAGACAAAATGAGCAACAGTGTGAAACCACAGATCTTGAGAGAAGTGGTATTTGTAACAGGGAGCCAGAAAGCTTGTGCAATAAATGAGACAAAAGATGAAGCTTTCAAGTGTGTGTGTGTGTGTGTGTGTGTGTGTGTGTGTGTGTGTGTGTGTGTGGTGAGATGGAATTCAGGGATAACGTTCTGAAGCTTAAATCACTTAATACATATAAAGCACCTGCATCACCACAATATGACCCATGTTTTTGTTTTTTTCACTTTTTTTGAAGATTGTATTTATTTTTAGAGAGAAGAGAAGGGAAAGAGAAAGAGAAGGAGAGAACCATCAGTGTGTGGTTGCCTCTTGACCACCCCGTACTGGGGACCTGGCCCACAGCCCAGGCATTTGCCCTGACTGTGAACTGAACCAGCAACATTTTGTTTCGCAGGCTGGTACTCCGTCCACTGAGCCACACCAGCCAGGTCTTCACTTTGTTTTCTTTACACCTAGGAATACCTACCTAGATCAGTTGCAATAAGCTATAACGTACCTAAGATCCCAAAGGTTTCAATTTAACATTTCCTATCAATACAACAAAAACATCAAAATAAAATCACTGATGTATGTTCCCACCTTAATGAACGCTAGGTATCCAAACCCAAACTAGTATTTTATAACATAAATAAAGCATAACCAAACCAGAGAAAATTTAAGAAGTCTTCAAGGAAGAGCATAAAAAAGATCTGGGTACAGCAGGTGCTTCCTCAATAAATACTTGATGATTGAAGAGAAATTTCTCTCATAAGATGCCACCTGACAGAAAAGAGTTAACAAGAGGTTCAGGCTAAAGTCAAGTATAGATTGGTTCTTGGCTTACAATGGTTCAACTTAAATTTTTCAATTTTATGATGGTAAGCTCTACACATTCAGTGAAAACCATTACTTTGAAGTTTTTATCTCCTTCTGGGCTAACAATATACACACAAATATTCTTGTGATGCTCAGCCTTGTAAAATAGGCTTTGTGTTAGATGATTTGCCCAAATGTAGGCTAATGTAAGTGTTTTGAGCATGTTTAGGGTAAAAAAGGCTAAACTATGATATTCGGCAGGCTGAGTGTTATTAAACACATTTTCGACTTATAATCTTTTCCACTGATGATGGGTTTTTCAGGATGTAACCCCACTGTAAGTTGAGAAGCTTCGGTACAGTTGCTCTATGAGTCCCCAGGAACACACAAGTATGATTGGCCTATCACTGTTCTTTTTACTTCTGGCAACCTTAATTATCAGCGTGCTAAGAGCACCCAACCTCTTTAATAACTACAAGCATATAAAAACTAAAAGTGGAAGGAAATCCACACAACTGTTACACCGCAGATCTGTTGTTAGTCCATTAACACAAATATTCATCAGGGCAAAATGAGAATCACAGCATTCTGCTTATCACTGTCTACTGACTAGTATCTTGTAAATCACTGGAGAGAGGAAGCCTGTTCCTTTGGGCAAAAATTGTTCATATCTAATAAGGCTTCAAAAATCTAAAAAGGCTGAGGAGATGAATAAGGATATTAAAGAGGTGAGGTAACAGCTGTCAGACTTCAATGTCTGTTGGGAATGCTAACTACAGGTCTACATACCCAGATGAAAATGGGTGCCACACCGAAAAGGGACTTACACGTGCCTCAGAAGGTGAAGTGATTAACAACCCTTAAAAGAAAACACAGTCAGAATTGACTTCCCTCCCCAATTTTCTGTGAGCATGTGTTTACCACAAATCCCCACACTCCTACAGTATCTTTGTTGAATTAAAGAGGAAATCACTAACCATGCATATTATTGCACTATCCTAGTAGGTCTCCTGGCAAAACAGGAAAACCTAAAGTCAAAAAGAGGAAGGTAATGCCTCATCTGCTGGGCAGTTCTAGTCACCAGCATTTCCACAGCAAATAAATGCATAGCAGTTGAAAAACTCAGTCTAGGCCACTGAATGCAGTCGCTGGCACACTCCCCAGAGGTGGGGCAGACATTCCACACTCCCCTCACTACACAGAATAATCAGATGCACCAGTGTGCACAACCCACAATCACACACAGAAGTCTACGGACCTGGTTTGCAAAGGAGGGGTGTTCCAGGTGAGGTTTTAGTTACTTTTTCTACCTTCCACACAACTTTAAAGACCGAATAGGCTGACCGAATTACGATTCTCTTGCCAAATTAAAAATGACTACTTTGTATAGTAGCCAATTAAGTTCTATTTTCAGCAAACTAACAACCCATACCTGCCCCCAAAGGATTGTAACCTATGATAGAATGAAGTTTAAATAGAAAAATAAGCTGAGTAGAATAAAAAATGACTTAAACTCAAAGGAATGGCACATCTCCTTTGAAGACCAATATCCTCTCAGAGTCCCTGGCAAGAGAGTGCAGGCCAGTTTCAGAATGTAGGACCCCAGAACTGGGTTTCAAAGTTATACACATGTATCACAGAAACCACTATTCTGATTAAGTTCTTAAAATGATTCCCCTTTTCCCCTGGAAAACAACCAGACCTGGATGATAATCATCCTCAACAACCACAAAGGAGGTCAGTGTGTTTGAATTAATTTTCCTGGCCTGGGAGAGGCAATTATGAAATAACAGGAAACCTGACAGGTAAATAAGGTATTGGATTAAGAATAGTTATGAAGGATCCTGCCAGGCAGTGCATAAAACTATTCTCTGCTTCCTTTAGAAGAGATTCGCAGCCTCAAGCAGGATCACACAGATACTGCGGCTTGATCACAAAGATACTGCAAGGAACTGGCCACTGGTTATGTAAGACAACCAGTATAGGAGCCAGGTAAAAGATTTTTTAGAACTTCTCAAGTTGGAAAAGAAAATCTCGACTAGGTTCTACAAATAACTCCCTAATTTCAGTATCTCCCGTTTCCCCTCTATGAAATGATTATTGTGAATAATCCAGGTAAAGCATTCTCATGTATTTTATGATATTACAAAATCTGAACATACTGTAGAATAGTTTATTATTGGAATGACATTTTACTACAATTTAAATATTAATAAGAGAATGAAAAGCTCTGTCAAATACATAAGCGTCTGGCTAATTTGTTCTACTACCAGCCAGAAGTCATTCCTGGGATAAAAACTGGGACTTACAAATCAAACCATGGAATAGGGTTCAGACACTGATTTCTATTCCAAATGAAAGATCAAAAAAGCAAAACCAAAAAAAATTTAAATGCTGCTATTATCTCTGTTCCTGTAATTTGGCATAGCTGGGATGAGTTATAACTATTAAAGGAAACTCAGTACCATAGACAGAAAACCAGTTTCCATTTTTCTCGAATTGTATAGTTCAATTATATCAATTAGTATAATAAAGGAGAAAAAAGTCAGGGTCATTGTCACATGGTGTAGGCAAGCTTCAACAAGAACCAGCTACTTCACTTGTAATAAATGTATGGGAGGGTGGAAATCAGTGCAAATGTATTATAGTTTTGGTGAGTTAGTCTCATTATTTTAATGAATTATTAACCATAGAATTACAGGGTCTGTGGGTTGTATGGGAACTTAAAAGTCTACAGCCAGCATCCTATGTACTGCCAGATCCCCTTCACAACATTGCTACCATACAGTTATTCAGCCCATGTGTAAACATCTTCAATAAAGGAAACTATAATTTCCTGGGGTAGCCCACTCTCTCACTGAACACCTTTTTTAGAAAGTTCTTTTCTCTTATTAAGTTGAAATACATTTCCCTATGACTCATCTTAGTTATACTCTTTGATGTCCAACAGAACAAACCTAGTAAACTTTCTCACTGACTAGACAATATTACAGTTTCTCTGAATTTCAGCCTAATGCAGAGGTAATAAAACTTGGGAATTCTGTAGCTCAGTAGGAATGTGAACGCTGCAGAGTCATAAAGAAATCACTTTTCAGCCACAGGACAGCTTGGGCTACTAAATCCCAGTGCACTCTGAAACCCATTCTTCAGGACCTAGTCCATCTGTTGCTCTAATCTTCTAAAATTACCAAACTGAATAAAAAGGAATCTAAAACTAAGAATTTCTTCTTATTGTTGTCTAACCTGCCAGTTAAGCCACTGAAACAACTCTAGCAAAAGAGATAAGAAAGGCTAATGGTGTCATTATGACTGTGAGTTAAACCCTAAACAAAACAGAGAATACTGAGACAGGCTTTCTTTACATCCAGAAGAAAAATGACGGGAAGCCATCTTTGAAGAGGCAGGTGATTCTAACTGTACATTTGAGATGTCAAAGAAAACAAATACAACAACACTGAAATTATTTCCATTGGCATTCACATTGTTGCCTTGGACAAGTTAGTCTCACTAGGCCCCAAATGCTATTTTTTTAAATATATTTTATTGATTATGCTATTACCGTTGTCCCATTTCCCTCCTTCATTCCCCGCCACCCTGCACACCCCCTCCCACCCCCATTCCCCCCTTTAGTTCATGTCCATGTGTCATAAGTTCTTTAGCTTCTACATTTCCCACACTATTCTTGCCCTCACCCTATTTTTTAACCCACCATCTATGCTACTTATTCTCTGTACCTTTTCCCCCTCTCTCCTCCTCCCACACCCCTGTTGCTAACCCTCCATGTGATCTCCATTTCTGTGTTTCATTCCTGTTCTAGATGATGGCTTAGTTTACTTTTGTTTTAGGTGTGGTTGTTAATATCTGTGAGTTTGCTGTCTTTTTACTGTTCATATTTTTTATCTTCTTTTTCTTAGATAAGTCCCTTTAACATTTCATATAATAAGGGCTTGGCTCCTTTAACTTGACCTTATCTGAGAAGCACTTTATCTTCCCTTCCATTCTAAATGAAAGCTTTGCTGGACAGAGCAATCTTGGATGGAGGTCCTTGACTTTCATGACTTGGAATACTTCTTTCCAGCCCCTTCTTGCCTGTAAAGTCTCTTTGGAGAAATCAGCTGACAGTCTGATGAGAACTCCTTTGGAGGTGACTGTCCCCTTATCCCTTGCTGCTTCCAGAATTCTCTCCTTCATTTAATCTTGGCTAATGTAATTATGATGTGCCTTGGTGTGTTCCTCCTTGGGTCCAACTTCTTTGGGACTCTCTGAGCTTCCTGGACTTCCTGGAAGTCTATTTCCTTTGCCAGACTAGGGAATTCTTCCTTTATTATTTGTTCAAATAAGTTTTCCACTTGTTGCTCTTCTTCTTCCCCTTCTGGTACCCCTATAATTCAGACTTTGGAACATCTAAAGATGTCCTGGAGGTTCCTAAGTCTCTCCTCATTTTTTTAAATTCTCATTTCTTCCTTCTTTTGTTTGGTTGTTTCTTTCTTCCTTCCGGTCCACTCCATTAATCTGAGTCCCAGCTTCCCTCCCATCACTATTGGTTCCCTGTGCATTTTCCTTCATTTCACTTAGTGTAGCCTTCATTTGTTCATCTAATTTGCGACCAAAATCAACCAATTCTGCGAGCAACCTGATCACCAGGGCTTTGAACTGTGCATCTGATAGGTTGGCTATCTCTTGGTCGCTTAGATGAATTGACTCTGGAGCTTTGATCTGTTCATTCTTTTGAGCCTTTTTTTTTTTGGCGGGGGGCGGGGGTGGTCTGGTTTTGCCTGTTATGTAGTGAGGGGCAGAGCCTTAGGTGTTCACCAGGATGGGGCAACCCAGTCGCTGGGTTGTGACGCTGTATGTGGGGGTGGGGTCCGAGAGGGAACAATGGCACTAGCTCTGCTCTCTGTTGCACCTCAGTCCCTTCTGCGGCTTCCCACAAGCAAATGGGGCCCTTCTGGTGCCAGCTCCCGGGAGGATGGGCTTGTGTCCATTCTAGGACCCTGTGGGTCTTTCCAATGAACTCTCCTGTGAGGCTGGGAGTCTCTCTTGGCACCTCAACCCCCACTAGTGTTTTCAATCAGTGCTTTTAGGTTTCATTTCCTGGTGCTGGGGCCCTGGGCTGCACAGTCCATCTCACTCCCCGTTCTCACTTGGTCTGTCTGTACCCAAATGTGTGTCTGCGGTCAGCCAGTCACCCTGCGCACCCCACTGGGTCTGCTAGTTGCCGCCTAAGTGCCCAGGGTCTTCCAGCCACCACCTGCACACCTGGGAGCGCCAACCATGGCTCTTTTCTGCCTTGACCCCTCTCCACTGGCCACTGACTCACCCCTCTTTCCTGTCTAGATGAATGGTTGTCGGACTTCCTTACAGCTCAATTTTCTGCCGAATCTGTTTGGTTTTTTTGTTTCTAAATTGTTGTTGTCCTTAATTACGGTTGTGCGAGGAGGCACAGTGTGTCTATCTATGCCTCCATCTTGGCCGGAAGTCCCCAAATGATATTTTTAACATCAAGAGCTTGGACCTATGTACTTTAGAAGACTAAAATTTTGCTACTCCACTATCCTGACTTGTGAAAAAAAATTCTCACACAGGCACCCATCCTACTGCTTCCTCCAAAGTATAAAACCCTATTCACCATAAGGTGAAAAAACCTTGTTTCACAGCTTGCCTAGATTTCACCTCTGGAGGTTTCCACACTTTAATCAGTGTGATATGAAAAGTAATTATAAAATATATGAAAAAATCAAAACTATCACATGATTCAGCCCCTTTACTGAGGATTTTCCAGTGTGTGTATTATATGATATTGAGTTGGCTCTGACTCCTGGTGACCCTATGAATGAGAGACGTCCACAACATCCCGTCCTCAACAGCCCTGCTTGGCTCCTGCAGACTCCTGCCTACGGCTTCTTTTGTGGAGTCAGTCCATCTTATATTTGGTCTTCTTCTTTGCCTGCTGCCTTCTATGTTTCCTGCATTACTGTCATTTCCAAAGACCACTACCTTTTCATGATGTGCCAAAATTAGACACCTTGTTTTGTTACTTTTGCCTTCAGCGATGCTTCAGGCTTATTTTTCGCTATGATCCACTTGTTCACCTTTCTGAAGGCCCAGGATATCCTTAGAGCTTTCTTCCAAGACCACAGTGCAAATGAATCATTTTTTTTCCCTTTGTACATCATAACTAGGAATAAACGGTGTGGATGATCTTAGCTCTGGTCTCCAATGATACATCTTTGCTCCTGATGATCTTTCCTAATTCTTCCATTGCTACCTTTTCAAGTATCAGACTTCTCTTGATTTCTTGGGTATAACCTCCATTTGAATTGATAACAAAACCAAGGTAAGCAAAATCTTACCTTGTTGAGATTCAATGTGTCCAATGTCTTTGCTGTCTATGTTAAAGTTGTATATTTCTTTTATAATTATGATTCTCATCTTCCTGATGTTTAAATGTAGTCCTGCTTTGGCATATTCTTCTCTCACTTTCATAATAAGTCATTTCAAATCACAGCTACCTTTTGCTATTAAGAATGGTGTCACCTCGCCCTGGTTGATGTAGCTCAGTGGATTGAGTGCGAGCCTGTGAATCAAAGGGTTGCCAGTCAATTCCCAATCAGGGCACATGCCTGGACTGCAAGCCAGATCTGTAGTAGAGGGCGTGCAAGAGGCAACCACATGTTGATGCTTCTTTCCCTCACTTTCTCCTTCCCTCCCCCTCTATAAAAATAAATTAAAATCTTAAAAAGATGTCACCTGCATTAACTTATTGATATTTCTTTTTTAAAATATATTTTATTGACTATGCTATTACAATTATCCCATTTTTTTCTCCCCTTTATTCCCCTCTGCTCTGCACCACCCCTTCCCACCAGCATTCTCCCACCTTAGCTCATGTCCATGGGTCACACATATAAGTTCTTTGGTTTCTTCATTTCCCATATTATTCTTATCCTTCCCCTGTCCATTTTGTACCCACCATTTATTTATGCTTTTTATTCCCCGTACCTTTTCCCCACTCTCCCCCTAGCTCCTCCCCACTGATAACCCTCCACGTGATCTCCATTTCTGTGATTCTGTTCCTTGTCTAGTTGATTGTTTAGTTTGTTTTTCTTTACTTTTGCTTTTTAGGTTCAGTTGTTGATAGCTGTGACTTTGTTGCTATTTTACTGTTCATATATTTGATCATTTTCTTTTTCTTAGATAAGTCCTTTTAACATTTCATATAATAAGGGCTTCATGACTTTGAACTCCTTTAACTTGACCTTATCTGGGAAGCACTTATTTGCCCTTCCATTCTAAATGACAGCTTTGCTGGATAGAGTTACCTTGGATATAGGTCCTTGCCCCTTTCATGACTTCAAATACTTCTTTCCAGTCCCTTCTTGCCTGCAAGGTTTCTTTTGAGAAATCAACTGATAATCTTATGGGAACTCCTTTGTAGATAAATGTCTCCTTTCCTCTTGCTGCTTTTAAGATTCTCTCCTTATCTTTAATTTTGAGCAATGTAATTATGATGTGTCTTGATATGTGCTTCCTTGGGAGTCTTTCAGCTTCCTGGACTTCCTGGAATTCTATTTTCTTTGCCAGACTGGGGAAGTTCTCTTTCATTATTTGTTCAAATAAGTTTTCAATTTCTTGCTCTTGCTCTTCCTCTTCCCCTTCTGGCATCCCTATGATTCAGATGTTGGAATGTTTGAAGTTGTCCCAGAAGTTCCTAAGCCTCTCCTCATTTTTTTTTGAATTCTTATTTCTTCATTCTATTCTGGTGGAGTGTTTATTTCTTCCTTCTGGTCCAAATCATCGATTTGACTCCTGGTTTCCTTCTCTTCACTGCTGGTTCCCTGTACATTTTGCTTTATTTCATTTTTCATAGCCTTCATTTTTTCCTCTAATTTGTGACTATAATCAACCAATTCTGTGAGCATCCTGATTACCAGTGTTTTGAACTGTGCATCTGATAGGTTGGCTCTCTCTTCATTGCCTCGTTGTATTTTTTCTGGACCTCTGATCTGTTCTTTCACTTGGGCCTTTTTTTTTTTTTTTTTTTTTTTTTTTTTTTTTTTTTTTTTTTTTTTTTTTTTTTTTTTTTTTTTTTTTTTTGGTCTCAGCATGCCTATTACATAGCAAGGGGCAGAGCCTTAGATGTTCACCAGGGTGGGGCAACCCATGTCGCTGTGTTGTGATACTATATGTGGGGGAGGGGTCCGAGAGGGAACAGTGCCACTTCATCAGCTCTTCCCTGCTTTCAGTAACTTCCCCCGATACCCACAAGCAAATTGGGCCCTAATGGGGCTGATTCCCGGGTAGGTGGGTTTGTGTGTGTTCTATTACCCTGTGGGTCTCTCCAACAAATTCTCCTGGGAGGCTGGAGTTTCTCACACTGTCGCAACCCCCAGGGATTTTTTTCAGTCAGAGGTTTTGAGGCTTTATTTCTCCGTGCTGGAACCCTGGGTTGCGTGGTCTGTTTCGCTCCCTAGTTGTTCCTCCTAGTTTATCTGTACACAAATGTGGGACCACCCAGTCTGCCAGCTGCCACCTTGCTGCAAGTCCTCTGTGCCTGGCTGCCTATCTCTGCCCCTCCTACTGGTCTGGATGAATGTTTCTACTTTAGCTCCTTGGTTTTGGACTTCCATATAGTTTGATTTTTCTGGCAGTTCTGGTTATTTTTTGTTTTTAAATTTGTTGTTATTCTTATTTTGATTATGGGAGAAGGCAAAGTGTATTTACCTACACCTCCATCTTGGTTGGAAGTCAGTTATTGATATTTCTTCCACCAACTTTCACCCCTCGTTCCTTTGAGTTGAGCCCAGTTTTTCATCTATTATATTCTTCATAGATATTCAACAAATAGGGAGATAAATTGCACCCGTGTCTGACACCTTTCCTATAGGAAACCATTCTGTCTTTATATTCTGTCCTGACAGTGGCTTCCTATCCACAGGACAAGTTAGGACAATTGCGTGTTGAGGCATGCCCATTTCCTTCAGAGAAGCCCATAGCTTTCCACGTTCCATAAAGTCAATGGCTTTATTGTAGTCTATAAAATATAGATTAACCTTCTTAGGAAATCCTTTGGAGTATGCACTCCAGTATACAACAAACATTTGCAATTAGATCTTGAGTGGCTCTTCCATTTCTGAATCTAGCATTTTCAAGTAACTAGCAGCAATTTTTGAACTTGCCATTGCTTCAAGGTAGAAACAAATGCCTTCATCCATTCAAATAAAACAAGTGCTCCTGACCTACAAAGAACTATGATGCATATGCTTGGGATATAAACATGATTCAAAAATGAAATCTACCTTCAAAGGAGCTAAAAGTCTAGTAACAGAGATGAGCCATGAGCCTGCAACGCAAAACAGAAAATGGTACCATAAAAACATATGGATAAAGTGTTATGACAGCTCATCAGGAAAGAGCATATCTGACACAAAAAAAGTCTGAGAAAGCTTCATGGAGATAGTTTTATCTTCCTGAATACTGAAAAGTGTGCAAGACATATGCATATAAGGACATGGAATAATCCAGGCTGGAGGAAGATTTTTTTTTAAACTATCAAGAAAGCATGAAGCATGTATGAAAAACCACAAGCCAATTTGTCAAAGTTGTGCTGTCCTGCTCAAGTGAGTGACTGCCATCCTGGGTAGGTCATATCTTCAGCAGGCAGGGCTGTTATATGTAGCACTTTTGGCCCCCATTCACTATTAAAAATGTCCCCTAGTGACATACACAGAAAAACTCCACACACAGTTTTGGCCCCCCGCCCTCTTAAGAACTACTCTAAAAGCAAACAGTATGTATAGAACATTATAGCAAATAAGTCTGGAAGCTTAGGCCACATCATGGGACCTTAGATATGTAGCCCTTTTCTCTAGGAAATGGTAAGCTTTAAAAGTGATAACTGGCAGAATTAGAGGTGTATTTCAGAATGATTAATCTATCAGCCATGTATAGAGCTGGATTAGAGGTGGGGGGCAAATGGAGATAAGGAAGCCAGTTAGGAGGCTATTACAGTGGTAGAGGAAAGATGTAATTAGGGCCAGAACTATTTAAAAGGTGTTCTGTTCAATATAGCACACGATCCAAACCAATTTTAAATGATTCCAACAAGCATGCTGTCCCTAGCTTTCACAATTTACTCTGGTGTAATGTCACTACTGTTCATGTCAGAGAAAGGACATATTTCTTTATGTGCCACAGCAATCCTTGCTTGCCCAACCCCAGTACAAAGCTGAGCTAAAGAAATTTTGTATGCAAGTATGCAGGTAGGTACCCTGCCGTATTACATATGGACTAATTAGGAAGCACATTACTTGTTAAGGCATGAGCATAACAAATCAACTTAAAATGACACTTAAGAATAGGCCATTCAAAATGAAAGCCAAGATCATTAGTACTTATAGGCCATTCAAAATGAAAGCCAAGATCATTAGTACATATAAGTCTTTCAACAGGAAAAACCCATCAGACCTGAGGGAAACCGTCAGTGATCTCAGATAGGTGAGTGGATGTACAGTAACAAATGAAAAGCCAGAGACTACTTAGGCATTTTCTTATTTAGGAATCCAAAGTTGAGTCAGAGCTGCTAAATAAGCTTGACTGATAATAATAATTATTAAATAACTACATAATATTTGAATGCCTAATATGCACAGGCAACATGTGAGATCCATTTAATATTCACAGAGACTAAGATTTCAACAATACCATCATTTTACAGATAAGGAAACCAGAGCTCAAAGATGTTAAATAACTCTAAAGTTAGTCACTACTAAGGCAGAGAAACATTTAAACCCAGGTCTGTCTGACTACAAACTGTCTACTTTTGACAATGCTCAATTAAGAAATTACTATACTAATGACAAGGCAAGTGATTTGAAATCATGTGTAAATGCAACTGGCAAGGGGGTGAACAAACATGACCAATTAAGAAACTCTACATAGAGTGTAAGGACAGAATGTAATATTAAATGCAAACTTCTGAGAAAGCCCAACAGAGCCACTATACTCAGCAAGACTGGCTGCAAGGAAAAGAGGGTACAGGTAACAGACAACAAAAACAATGTCTTTCTTCGCTCACTCATGAAATGTATAGAGGCTCATACTATGCTCTGCTATAGTCAAAAATGTCTCTATGCTATACAGTAAAAATCTGATAATCAACTAATTTTTAGGGGGGTGAAGCTAACAAATATATTGGGCTTTCCCTTTTAACACTTTGAAATTCATTCTACTCTGGAATATGAGGTATACCATGGTTATGTATCTCTGAAATAAAGAACATAATGTCCAATCTCATGCACTATATTAGCTAGCCTTTTACTAGTGCGCACTCTCAACTCTGTCCCCAGATATGGACAACCCAACTTCCTCTTCCTTTCTGCCCTAGTGAGCAGGAAGCACAACCACCAGAGTCTGTGCTACAATGCTAAAAGGATCTCGATTCCAAAGTGGCTTCCTCTAGTGAATCTCCCCTTAAGTTGAACAACTTTATCAACTCTTCCTGAGTTTCTGTCAAGGTCAATCCTTCTGCCATCTGAAGGTCTCTATTCCTCTTTACAACAATTTGTTCCTCGTCATTATAGGGAGGTGGGTAGTTAGGAGGTACAGTGAGGACCTTGATCATAAGACAATGCTGGAACAACTGTGACTGGCTCATTGGATTTACCTTTAGTTGTAAAATTGACTATTTGTGAACAAGGATGAAAAGGGCCCCAGTGGCTAAAACTTAGGAAGTGAAAATGCAGATGACTACAGAAGAAATGTATTACATTCTGTGTGTGACAGGAGAAGAAGAAATGTGCCTTCCCTGAACCCACAGATCCCTAAGGGTAAAGGCCATGACAACATCCTTTAAAGTAATGTGTCCCTGGGCAGAAATTGCTGTTCTGAGATGAAGTTAAATGGAGCCTCATTTGCATAAGCACTAGCCTGTAAAACCACCCCAACATCCACATTATTGTGGCTTGGCCATACATGCCTCGAACCCCTGGTTTTAAGAAATACCCAGTTTCATACCACCACCCTCCTACACACACCTGGATGTGTAAATGGCACAGTTACTGGGATAGTGCACACACAAAAGAGTCTCACCTGAGTTTCTTCACTACACCCACATACACAGGCAATACCACATTAGCATGCTTCAATACTACAAGCCTTTGCTTGCAAGAAAGGTCTAAAGATGAGAAGATTTACCTACTGGCTAATAGGAATATTTTATGAAAACAAATACTATAAACTTTAGTTTCAACAGATAATCAAAAATGAAAGATTAAAAATCCTGAGGAAATTAGGCAGATTTTTGTCAGAGCAATTTCAGGAGCTATGTCCTGTGTTTAAGGTCAACCCAAACAAATGACTTGCTCAGATTTTACCAGCGTTTGCCCTAGAGCAACAGGACAAGAGCCAATAAGATGAAGACTTTATGCTAGTTTGGCCAAAAGATGAACAGGTCAATATAAATTCAAGTGCTGATTAAAAAGTGGAATTAGAAATACCTATAGACCAGTAAATTTCTATTATGTAGTACTATTTCTGTTATAATGATACAGATTATAATCCTAACTATGTTGAGTTTCCCATGAAAACACTTTTCCAGTTTCAAAGGAAAAGTGAACTGTATGGGAACATGTGCATTGTATTTTTCAAGCAGTTCTTGATGTTCAGCAGAATTCCAGAATCAAGAGTGTATTAACAGCATCTTGTTCATACCTGAAGTTCAGTGGGTTAAGTAGAGTCCTAACTGCTTACAGTCATGAAGCCTGTGTTTCGTGACTACCATGAACTTTTTCAGACTGTTTTTTACTTTGGAACAAATATACAGTTTTCTTGCTGTTCACCTGGCATTGTAATTCTACAATATGGTCAGACTGAAAATAGAGTATGTCAAAGGATAATTTTTTTCCCCTCAAACTTTGGCTACTTACTAGCAATATTACCTTGGGCAAGTTTACTGAACTATCTGTGCCTCAGTTTCCTCATCTGTAACTGGAAAGAACAAATCTTTTCAGTTACATACTGTTCATAGGATTAAATCTGTATCACATGTTAAGTACTTAGAAGCAGTCTTGGGAACCACCAACAAATATGTGTTACTGTTATTCAAACCTAAGCCATTTGTGAGTTGTAAGAAGTAGCAACTAGCATCTGTGCAAATACACATGCATACTGTGCCTACATATTCATATATAAACTATATAAATTACCAATAAAATCAACACACAGGGACACTCCAGCCAGATCTTTTACATCTCATGGAATATCTACCAATGTCCGTATTAAAGCCAATTTTCATTTTAAGAAATGATTAAACTTCTGCATTAAAATCAGCACAAGTTGATATACAATAGTTCCTGATATACAGTAGACTTCCAAAGTATCTATATGACTGTTTCAAAGAAGTAGTTTGTTGAATGAAAAACTAGGGTTTCAACAAGCAGTTTTAAAGAGATGATTTGAGTTGAGTTGAAATGAGCAGAGATACTAATCAACAGAGCTGGTTTCTGGTAAGAACTTTATTTGTTTCACCTGCAGGTAATGCAGGAACCTCCCAGTTGTGTCCCATAATTAAGCATTAAAACAAATAAATGGGGAAACAGAATGAAGAAAGGAGGATTTAAAAAAGAGTCAAGCCTAGCTATGGAAAGACAAGTTTATGACATAAAATGATCAATGTCCTAGAATTTATTTTTAAAAAAAAGTTTAAGAAAATTTGCGTGTATTTTAAAAATCTATACATAAAAAAAGAAATGGTGAAATCCATCTAACAGTCACACATGATACAAATATATACCCAATAAAATAAACCTTCTATTTTAAAAGTAATTAAAGAAGATGGCTTACAAAAAAGGAAATAAAATGTGGTAAATTGCATGAAAGATGTATATCCTTAATAGCAATATTATATGCAAATGAAGAGAATTCTAAGGTGTCCCGTTAATCTAGGAAATTAACAAAAATAGTGACAGAATAAAACTGAATTATATGTACAGAAGCTTAAATATTTATGGATGTGACAGAGAGATCTGATCAGATCACTGGGGAGGAGTGAGGAAGGGCTGAAGAAGGTTGCCTGAGGCAATAGTAAATAGTCCAGGATGGGATTGGCTGAGGAGGTGAATGCCTCTGGAGTACATGGAATTACGGGCTAGAAGATTTAAAATAAAAGGGCTCTCAGGCAGGCTGGCTGGCTGGCTAGCTCTCTTGCTCAAGGATGCCTGAATGATAGTGCTGCAGCTGCCTGCATTTCCCAGTAGACAGTATTTCGGATGGGAAGAAACTCTGGGTGCAGCCTGGGACTGGGATGGCCTGGCAGAGGGTGGCAGGGTTGTTATTCTTCTTTGGGTATTCTAGAAGGGATAAGCTCTGAGGAAGAAGTCTGCCATTCTTCCAAAATTGTGTAGCTTTTTTTTATCTTATGTTGTTTTAGTTTGTAAACTAACTCTATAGAAATGAAATAATTAAAACTAACAGGGGGCATGATAGAACTCAGGTGCTAAAGATTTTATTAGTCTTAATTGACAGGCTTAAGTAATTAAAGCTGTAACTAAAGAGTTAAAAAGTTTAGCTGTTAATTGATAGGCTTAAGTGACTAATGCTTGTGGAAAGCTGTTATTCCAAAATTGTGAAGCTTTTGAATAAAGACTCCTTTCCTTTATCACCAAACCTTTGCCTCAGGAATTTTGCCTGGAGGGTGGTGGCCAGCAGCAGGGCCCCACTTGCTGTTCTGTAGCAGATGCAATATGAAAACCAACTTATTACCTTTTGATCTGTATACCCACTCGAAATAGGAAAAAAAGTACATCTTTAATGTTATTAGGAAAAACTGAAATTTGGACTAATGGAAAATTAGGAAATAGTATATTAGCATATTACAAAGTGTGTGTGTGTATGTTTAAAATCAAAAGTGCCCTAATTAAAGAAAAATGTGGGACTTCCATTTCCAACCAAGACAGAACAAATCTACCCTCCTGCCTAAAACATATATATATAAATTTGAAAGATGGTTTGCAAGATGCTGGGTAACAGGTAACAAGGGAAAATGATCCCTAAGAGACAGAACACAAGTAAGCCCTACAACAGCCTCAGTTATTGGCCTGAAAGAGTTTCTAGAGGGAAATGCACAAGGGCCTTGGGGGACCAAGGCAACTAGGGTTCCAAGGAGAACAGAACAGCACCTGTGAGGTCTGCATAGGGTCCCCCCTAGGGCTGATGGCAGTGTGCTGAAAATATCAAGCACCAGAGGCCAGCAGAAGCAGCATGGGAAAGCATGAGAAGGAACAGTGTCTGCCTCTCCTCTCATGATACAACCACTCCACTCCAGGAAATACCCATGAGATAAAAAAAAAAAAACATAAACCCACACAAAGAACTGTGCAGAAATGTTCACAAAAGCTTTACATGTAAATAGCCAAAATCTGGAAGCAACTAAAAACAACACAAATGACCACCAACAGGAAAATGTATAAACCAACCATGGTATGGCCACACAATGAAATACAACTAGGCAATAAGGAGGAGCGAACTACTGATAATACACTACAACATAGATGAATCTCTAAATAATTGTTTTGAGATAAAAAGGGCCAGATTAAAAAGGGTACATACATACTGCATGATTCCATTTAGATAAAACTCTAGAAAGTGCAAATTAATCTATAGTGACAGAAAGCAGATCAGTGGTTAGGGGCATGAGGGAAGGGAAAAAGGAAAGCGATGGCACAAGGCAACATTTGGAGGCAGCAAGTATACTTGCTTTCTTTATTGTAGTGATGGCTTCACAGGTACACACATCTTTGAAAGTTTACCTAATTATACACTTTAAATATGTGCAGTTTCCCTGCATTTCCATTATGTCCCAATAAAGCTATAAAAATGGGGGGGGAGTGGTTGCGTGAATAGTTTTAAGTAACACATACGTTAGCCACAATCATCAGTTTTAAAGACATCTACATAAAAACTAGTTTAAGGTCTTTGGAGTTTTTGCATATTACCTTTTTAAAACTTTACCCCTACCGAGTTAATCTAATCTAAAAGGCCACTCATACTCTCTAGAAACAAGAGCTAGGAAACACCTTGCTCCCAATCATATGAAAAGGTCACATGAAATAGAGACCACACAACTCATACGATGCCTCTATCTCTGCTGAACATTTATTACTCAAGTAAGTTTCACCAGTGCCAACATGAGAGAAGACAGAATAACAAGATGCTTGGAAAACAGCTGCTTTGGAAGAGCTATAAGCAGAAAACTGGAAAATGTTTCCTAATTTCACTAGGGCAGTCAGGCTACTCCCGAGGGTAAAGCACAAAGGGAAACCTTGTACCCAGGAAAGACAATGTTTGGAAATTAGCCCAGTCTCACAATTTCCAGAAATGCCAATTCTTTTAAGATTGATTGAAGCATTCAAAACAACATTTTGAATATCCAAATTAACATACCTTGCCAGAAATGATGTTCACTTAAAAACTGTGTATGTTGTTTTTACAGTCATTCTTAATCACAAGATATAACATGTAAACAAGGGGGGGTCCCCCACAGGTATTAGTTTCCTAGGGCTGCCATAAAAAATTACCACAAACCGGTGGCTTAAAACAACGCAAATTCATTCTCACAGTTCAGAGCACGAAGTCCAAAATCAAGTGGTCAGCTGGGCCACTCTCCCTCTGAAGGCTCTAGGGAAGAATCTTCCCTTGTCTCTTCCTAGTTTCTGGTATTTGCCAGGAATCCTTCCTAAGGCTCCGCTTGCAGCTATGTCACTCTAATCTGGATTGTTTCATCTGTGTGTGTCTGTGTCCGACCCCTCCCTTAGGAGGACACCAGTCATTGGATTTAGGGCCCAGCCTAATCTGGTATGACTTCATCTTAAATTGACTACATCTGCAAAGACCCTATTTCCAAATAATATCATGTTCACAGGTACTTAGCATTAGAACTTTAACATATCATTGAGGGGGGCGGGGGAGGACAGAATTCAAACCACAATAGGGGGCAAACATCTAACATAGTAAAATTCTCATCAAAAAAGCAGTAATGAGGGAGAGTAAGAGTTCAGTTAATGTGGCAAAAAAAAATTTTTCCCTTCTTTTGGTAAACATTTTATTTATTTATTTTTAGAGAGAAGGGAAGGGAGGGAGAAAGAAAGGGAGAGAAACATCAGCGTGTGGTTGCCTCTCATGTGTCCCCCACTGGGAACCTAGCCTGCAACCCAGGCATGTGCCCTGACTGGGAATCAACTGGTGACCCTTTGCTTCACAGGCTGGTGCTCAATCCACTGAGCTACACAAGCCAGGGCAAGGTCTTCAATTCTAAATATATACTTATGGCCATTTCACCTTGATATAAAACTTCAAAATGGCTAGCAAAAAAAAGCAAAAGTCGATTACCTTTTTGTTTTATTCTAATTTCAAATTTATGTTTGGAACACACATTCCTGACTGCTACTCCATCCATAAAGTCCTTTGATTAATAAATAAGAATTTTCATTCTAAAATCTACTGCTTGAATTTTGGGGGCTAAGACACTACTTTTATAACCAAAAAAGAAAAAGAGTAAATGAAACTGTTTTTCAAGTCAGAAGGGAATTTGTTTCCAAGAAGGTAGCAATCTTATTCTTAGAAGTCATCATCATCATAAAGGTGCTTTATGATCTTACATATTAAGTACAATGTGTTTGTATACACATTCATTTATACATATGCATAACACTACTGTTAGGATATACTCTTAGTCCAGGTCAAAGACCAATCAAATAAGCCTAGCATAATTCAGAACATAAAAATGATTTCTATCCCCTAGATTTTGAAATGGAAAAGGTTTCACTGCTATATACTGAAATTTATGTAATTAACTGAAACTAAATAATTAGACCTATTATACCAGTAGGGAAGAAACTGAAGACAGAAATTGTCCGAGATTCAAATGACCTCTCAGAGACAGACAGATGACTGAGGGTTCGTTCTGTTATCAAAGCACACATACCAAACAAATGTCTCTGGCGATCTGCTTACCAGACAGTGCCTAGAGATGTCTGTTTCAAATATTATTTAGTAATTTAAAAAATGGAAACACATTCCATAATTTATTTCTAGGCAGCATGTAAACAACAGCATTGAAATGGCCCTCTAACATGCCCTTTTTGCATTCATCAGCAATGTGGTAGCACAGATGAGAAACTGCGACACTGTTTTCTTGATGATTTCTAATAATGAGTAAAATATGGTTAATGTTTGAGGAGTGAATCTAGAGCTAGTATAAACAGACACGAGATTTAATACAGTGTATTTCTCCCAACCCTAAAAATTAAGATATATTTTAAACATGATGTAATGTTTTCCCCTTACATATATATGCATATACATGCATATACATACATGCATGCACACGCATGCACGCACACGCACACACACGAGGTCTGTCTGGAAAAAGTCCTGCCAGTGTTAATAGAACGAGCACAGTTTGCACAACACCAATGTAACCTGGCAGTCACTGGAATGCACATGCATGAACAATGATAACTTCACTGTACTAGTCAGCGAGGGATGCTCTTGAGTAGCATGTGTACTATGTGGCCATTGCATTCAAAATGACTGAACTAATCTACATTAAATTTTGTGTTAAGCTTGAACATTCCTCTGTGGAAACTATTCAGATGATTCTGAAGGCCGCAGCTATGGGCAACTGGCAATTGGCAGCTTTATCACAACAATGCACCCACTCATGCATCACTACTTGTGCAGAGTTTTTTGGCGAAACATCAAATCACCCAAGTGACTCAGCCCCCCTTACAGCCCAGAAATGATGTTCACTTAAAAAACCCTATGACTTCCAGATTTCCCAGAACTAAAATCACCTTTGAAAGGGAATAGATTTCAGATGGTCAATGAGACTCAGGAAAATACAACGGGGCAGCTGATAGTGACTAGGAGAACAGTGTGAGGCCCCAAGGTGCCTACTTTGAAGGGGACCGAGATGTCACTGGCCTATGTACAATGTTTCTTGTATCTTCTTCAATAGATGGCTCTATTTTTCATAGCACATGGCTGGATACTTTCTGGACAGACCTTGTCATATATAATAAAGAGGCATCTCTAGAACTGACAGCACAAAGCCCACCATCCACAGGAAAGGCTTCGCAAGCACAGGAAAATATTCTTAAAGAATGGGTGAGAAAACACCTAACCTTTGTTCACACAGAAAACGACCATTCATCTGAGGTACTTAAATCTAATTTTGACTGGTGAGAGAAAAGACACATCCTCTCATAGTCTCCTCCAGGTCTAAGGCTCTAAGATTCAAGGGCATAGCTGCTGCTCTTTCTTTATCTTGGTGAAGGTAAACAGCATTAAATCTAAATGAGTTTTCACAGAAATATGTGCTCTTCTCCCCTTCTCTAATGTCTCTCTGCATTATTCTTTTTGTGAAGACTACACTTCCCATGCATTTAAAGTGGACAGCATCTTCTCCACCATCTCCAATTCTCTAGTGTTACTTAAAATCTGAAGTGTTAAATAAATTATCCCAAGTGTACAAGTGCACCAATGACAAACAGTGGATAACACTGTAGTAAACGGCCAGGTCGGAACCAAAGGGAACTGAGGTTTTCCAGATGTACCAAACAACTTCCCAAATCAGTAGAAACAGAGATGAACACACTGGGGGTTAAAACCAAATGATGATATATAATAAGTCATCATATTTAATCAAATCTAAGTTGACACTTGTAAGAAGCACTATTATTTTACACATCACTAAAAATGAAGCTATCCATTATATGACCAAGTTTCATCCTGAAATCAGAGATGCTAAAATGTGAGGCATGGGGAGGAATACACCCTTAAGAATTAAAGAAATGTGGTATACTTCCAATAAAGCCAAGAAGGCAGGCTTTATTTCATAAATGCAAAGCTTGATTTTTCATCTATCACAGTGGAAAAATCCTACTGGCAAGTACTACTTTACATCTATTCTCACTCTTTACTTTCATTATGTATAATTCATATCAAGTATAATCACTCTACCTGCAAGTGGGCCACAAAGAGTTAAGACTATACTGTGCCAACCACAAAGAAACGCCTGAACACAGAAGGCAAAACTAACTAGCTTAGAGCTTGGCCACACATCACCCACCCAAATCACTTAAAGCAATCTAGGAAAAATACAGAAACTTAAATTTGGTTCTTTGGGAAACCACTAGTTATGTGTAGGCCAAGAATTAGCCTGTGATCCCCAAGCTGATCATTTTCTTTGCATTAACTCAGGGTGAATAATGATCAGAAGGAAATTGGCAGAGACACAGAGCCCCCAGCTCTGTTTGATGTATGATCCTATGACAATACGCTTAGCAAGAACCATTTCTCTTACACCAAAATACTGAGTCCAGATGTCAACCTGGTGCCTGGAAAAGATGCTGCACAGCAACAGCTGTTTGATGTTTCTTCACTGAATAACTGCATTCTGACCAGACACATGCTTTAACTAAATGAGGTATCAGTGCATTCATAAAGAAAATATTACCAAAAAAATTAAAAATTAGCACACTCTCTTGCTTTTGCTATCTGTTTAAGTCATAATAAGTAAGGGGCAGTTTTGCAAAAAGATGATAAAAGGACTACTGCATTTTATGTAATTAAGCAATAAGCATATAGAAGCAATTAAGTGTATAGCATGAAATAGCAATAAGCATTCAGCACAACACAAATTACTCAACACATTCATTTCACCACACTTGTTTTGTTTTTTAACTGAAAGAACTGGTGACCTAGATAAAGCAGTGAATTGAAAATCCAGAGAATTTCAACAGTAAGATATAGTGGTTACAGCACAGCTTTTGGGCCACGTCTGGGCTCTACCCCAAGGGCTCTACTTACCAACTGCTTGACCTTACATCAGTAACTTAACCTTTCCATCACTTTTGGGCCTTTTGGCTAAGATCGAGTGTAGTATCTGTTCTTATCAGTAACTTAACCTTCCCAAGCCTCAGTTTCCTAACATGCAAAATAAGGGTAACTAAACCTTCACCTGACAGGGGTTTGGCTTTGTGTGGAATCAATTACATACATAGTGCAGGAAAACTCTTATCCAGTGCCTGGTACAGGGTTAATGTGCAAAATGGTATGTGCTAATTGCCGCTGATATTAGTTACAGCACTATAAAGCTATACACTTCCCAAACCTCACACAATTTCCTTGCTCTGAATTTCACTGGTGTTCTGGGTTTTTTCCCCTCTCCTAAAACACTTTTATTCTACCCTGAATTGTCTTTATTTTATCTTGACTCATCCACCAACATTCCCCACCTACTTTCAGAAACATCTTTGTACCAGCTTAGTAACTAACATAATACCAAAATCATTTAAGTTCTATAGAGCTGCTACAGAAATACCTAGGCAATGAATGAAGTGTGAGTGAACCTAATTCCATGGGTTTATGACCCGGTGTTCACTGCCTGGCATCCTGCACTCTGGTGAAAGTGAATGGTATAAAGCTAGAAGGCCAGCCAGGCCAAGAGGTTCCCAAAGCATTTCCATTTCCCTCCATTCGGAAGGATGTCTCTACACAAATGCTTAAACTCAGAGGAGACGCTAATGTGCTTCTGTGGAATTCTGCCAGCCCATCCCATAAATATCCTTATCAGGAAGAGTCCAAAACGATTTAATTCATTACAGGCTGAGAATTTAAAAACCAAGAAGATTAAGCAATGCGCAATCTAGTAGTGGACTACAATAGGGCACTGTTGCAGTTAATACAGCTGCCTCTATGATAAAAAAGGAATAGAGAAGATTCAAGACAATACATACTACAGACATATATACCCAAAAAACAATTTTTTTAAATAATCTGCCAACATTATACAAGGAAAAGACAAGACATTTTCAAGAACCCTACTCAAGAACAAGGTACCTAAAATAAACAGAACTGGGCAAGGAATATAAATAAACTGGCCGGAATATACCTAACAAAAGAGGTACCAGAGAGGAATGCCAGAAAAAGAAATCACTAGAATTAATTGGACGTGTTGCAAGAGAGAAACCAAAACAGCCTTTAAATTCAGCAATAACTCAAAAATCTAGGTACAAAGTTCACCTGAAGTGGCACAAAGAATTTAACAGAGCTGGACAAGGGTGTTTACACCCTGCTCTGGGCACAGGACAGCCTGCTGGACCTGTGGACAGACGGTTCAGGCTTCTGCCTAGTCCCCATCCTGAGAAAGCAGAGTTTAGTTTTTCAGCACTGCCAATTCCTACAAACATCCATTTAATACTCTAGAAAAAACTTAAGCCCTCCCTCTTGACAACTGTTAATTGTGTATCTGCAGCTGACACTTTTTCACTGGCAGTATCAAGACCTTGTCTATTCCCTTTAATCTCCTATTACCAGTAAGTCTTATGGGATTTACCTTTCCAGGGGCAGTTCCTTATAAATTCTGGAGGTACAATGAAAACAAAGAAATCTGTGTCACACACATTAAACTTACTGGAATAAAACTGTATTTTCTCAAAGAGAAAGACTGGAGATGGAGGGGTGATGGATAGGATTTAAATATTGTTAAGTTGTGTATACATCCCTGTTCCACTCAGAAAAACAAAAACTTAATTTCAAACTGTCACTGATCCTAGACAATCCTAAAATATTTCCGCTTGTGCAAAATGACAATAAAATGGTTTTTCAAGGGTAATTGTCACTAAACACAATTTTTATCTCATACTCTGACCTTTAGACTCTAGTCCCCAGTAAAATACAAATTCTGCTGTAATTTGTCATTTTGATATTCAAATAAGAAAACCACAACTTCCCTATATTTCATTGGCTATGAGAATATGAGTACCATCTATACAAGTTTGAAACGAGAAAAACGGCTCTTTCAACCACAAGAACACACACACACAAAAACTCGTCTCCTACATATCTTTAATTAGTTTTATCCTTTCATTTAAAAATACTCCTCAAATACCAAGAACACCTCTTTGTTCTATAATAGTCCTTCAAATTATTCTATTCAGATGGCTACACTGACAAGGCCACAATCGTAAGAGGTGATAGACTGTACATGAAGGGGTCCCTGGTTCAAATTGGGTACCCCCTCCAAATAAAAAGGAAAAGAGGGAAGGAGGGAGGGAGGATGGATTATGAACCTAAATGACAAAGTAAAATTGGATGACGCTTCTGAACCACTGAACATATACACCCAGGAGAGTTACTTGCATCTCTAATGCCTTCATGATCTTTCCAAACTAGAGGCATTGCTATACCTCACAAGTTTGTTGTAAGGAAAAAGCGATCCGAAACCAACACCTAGGTCCTTTTAGAATGAACAATGAACGAGGTAGGTAGAAAAATAGACAGTGAAAGGACAGACTTTTATTAAAATCTGAGAGAGCGCAAACATTGACCTTGGAGGTGACAGGCTGTTAATGAGGTGCTGAAAGATAAACAAGGCAGCTCATCTCTGACAACTGCTCTAGCTCAATACATGTCCCAGGCTGTACAATGGCATATGCACTTGTTCAACCCAGTTTTACCAGAAAATCATCTTCCATGTTTCGTTCCTTGGAGCTACATATGGAATAAAGGTTAAGAGACTGACCTCTCTAGAAATTAGGTTTTTGATAGTGCCTAGACTGCAATTAATTCTGTGGCTGTGTTTATTCTGAACTTCCCCTTTACACATCAAAACCAATGCTTCTAGGCCTATAAACTGCAGGTTTTGAATGCAAATGAAAACATAAATACTGATTAACCATATAGGTATGATGTTACTCTGACCTAGAATACATACCAACTATAGTAACAGCATTTGATTCCTCAGAAAGAGAGAGAAAAATGAAGTGGCTGTTATTAAGAACATTAAGAACCCTACATGCCACTATCATCTAGAAACTGCATCTTCTGAGTCTCCAGCATTGATCACCAAAGATAGCTAATAGATTGTGAGAATTATTATTAGAACCTAAGTTATTAGACCCTCATTAGCAGAGTACAATTACAGAGAGAAAACCAAGCTATTTTGGCTGAACATTCATTCCAATGGAAAAAATAGAGCTTTCTTAATCACTTCCATTATCAAAACAGACTCCCTGCTGGAGCCTTTTAATTGGAAGTCTACCATTTTAAAGACATTTGCATTTTATCAAACTATATTGACAGGGGTAATAGAAATAGCTTCTAGCTCCTAGCTTCATATCTCCTAAATATATGATAACATCTGCAGTGATCCACCGGGTGGGGGGGAGGGCAGGAAGATCAGGATGGGACCTGGGCCACTAGCACACAAGCTTCTGGTTGGAACCAGCTTTCCCCCCTTCCTTCTCTGCTATTTTAAAAAGAGAAAAGAAGGGGAACGCCATCACACCAAGTTTCTATCTATAAAATAAACCCAAGATAAAGGGGGGTCATTTACTAACAAATGAACAGAAATCAGAAACATTACTGATGCGTGTGAGAAGATGAATAGTTTTGCATTCTAGACATTCTATACCCAAGATATACGTCTTTCTCTACAGCCTTCTCTCACACGCTCTCTAAATCTGTAGGATGCCACAGTGTTATTGCCACAAGCCACATTTTGTTATTTATAGAGGCTATAAAAGTACATAGCACTTTACAAACCACAGAACATAGGCACTAGAGCCTGGAGGAACTCAGCCTAAATTAGACATGGACAGAATGGTGAGGGGGAAAAAAGGAAAATATTTAGTTGCACCACATTCTTAACAAAGAATAATTTTGGGAGGCAGTACAAAAGGGACTGTTAAGCCGTGATCTGTAGAAGGGGAGTTCACACAACCCAAAATCAACCTATCAGTAATCCAAAGCCTTAATTAACTCTTAAAGGTAAAGAGTGGTATCTTTGTAAAAATTTGATTGCAATTTCTACCTTTGACATTAAACATTAATTTGGTTTTCCAATCATAGGATGCCAAGTGCATTCATCAAAGTAATATTAAAATGTAAATACAATAAACACCCCAATGCTTAGGGAAGAAAGAAAAATGGATCAAAAGTGGTCTTATTGATGCCAGAGGGTTACTAGACTTACCAGGGTGATCACTTTGTAAGGGATAGAAACATCTAAGTGCTATGTTGTACACCTGAAACTAATATATTGTTTGTCAACCATAACTGAAAAATATAGTTTTTTAAATGGTCGAGACCACTTTTTAAAAAAGTTATCTTCTAATGGGCCTAGGAGAGCTACAAACTTAAATTATATTAAACTCAGCTATTATTAAGTTATGGTTATACAATGCTTATGAACTAAGGGAGTCATCATTCCTTTCCCTCTTGGACATATTAAAGATTTGAGCTCTTAAAAGGTCAACAAGAATTTCCAAGAGAAAAAGAACTAAAATGCATGAAAAGTTGTGTTCCCAGACAATGTACTCCACCAATTCAATGAGCCACAGCTCAGAAAGTTCTCAACTTCAAATTTAAATTCTAATCTGAGTTCTATTTTAGTGCTCTCTGCACATACCAAAGATGCAGCACGATGGACAGAAACATGTTGTTAGCATTGAGTTTTATCAATTATAAAAGTCCTGGTGTTGTCACACAGTTTTGCAATGGGTGATTATTCCCAGTTTGCAGAGAGCTCAAGGGTCTTTCTCAAATACACAGAAGGTGTCTGGGAAAGACATAAGCCAGGTCATCAGAACACCCCTTGCAAACACTTTCCTGATGAACTCCATGTTAACCTAATGCCATAAAAGTCAAAACTAGCCAGGTTCATTATTCTAAACACAAACCCAAAGTGCTCAGGAGTTGACTATGAAGTAGAAATTAGAAATTACCTGTAGGAATCCCTTGACCTCTGAGCTCACTGAGGACACACACAACAAAGTTTCTTGATTCTACTTTTCTGTAATAAACTGCTAGACAGCCCAATGTTTCCACCATGTGTTCTTAGATATCATTTGTAGCCAATAGTGAAAAGAATCACCTAACTGATTCTGATGGACTTTTCATAGATTTCTCTGTAGTCTCCCAAAGAGTATGATACCAAGTCACTGCAAAATCAGGCTTTAATCTCCTCCCATTCATCAATAGTGACACCAGCCCCCTTTCTCTATTCAAAGGGGCAACCATCTGCAATAGTTCTACCCGATTTCCCCTGGAGTTTTAGCTTCAACTGCCTGGTTTCTGAACTCTCAGCAATGGGAGCAATTTACCTCGATCGACTTCACCAGCCACTGTTGCAATTTCGCTAAGGCATTTCCCAGGAGCCCATTAGAAAAGGTTCCAATTTGAGAAATGCACATCTGATCCCTAAAAACCAGTCCTGCAAACATCATTTGATACCTACTTACAAATTCTTCTTTTTCTGATCCCAAATCCTACATTTTGACACAGAAATGCAGAAAGGAAACTTTTTTTATATAAAAAGGACACGATTTTTGAAAATTTCTTCAAATATGCAAACATTAAAAGACATTGTGATAAAAATCACAGCATACTATAGGTGCATCAAAGTTCTGATTGGTTCGGTTTTGTTATTTGACTCTGTACCAAGCAAACTGAAGATGGTGGCCCAGGGCAGAAGAAGCCTTTAGCACCATCTGCAATACAGCAACATCAGAAAACTAATGAAAATGTTAAGTTCCTTCCAGAGTTAAGGACCATGAAAAGGCAAATCACCCTATTAAAGTACTTCACACACGCACACACATTGCAGCTATTCAATGGAGATAACCACAAGAAATGTGTGGGAATGGGCAAAGGGAGGAAGAGAGCTCTTCCAGCAGGGGGGAAAAAACAACAACAACCAGAAACACTTTTTAAATACCAGTAACTGAAAAGTCAGTTGCAACCCTCAGATTACCATTGCGAAAGCCATAATATTCAGATTGGAATTAACTGCTATCCCATAAATAATTATATAATTACTTGAATTAGACTTAACAGGTCTTGTCAATTCAATATATTCTGGTAGGTCTCAGTCTACTTTTCTAGAATACCACTACTTCTGAAATGCAATGTAGAAAATATGGTACCTAACATCATACTCAAAAGGGAAAAACAAAGTGTTTCCCTTAAGGTCAGGAACAAGGCAAGATGTCCACTCTTATTCAACACAGTACTGGAAGTCCTAGTCACAGTAATCACACAAGGAGAAATAAAAGGCATCCAAATTAAAAGGGAAGAAGTAAAACTGTCATTATTTGCAGATGACATAACACTATACACAAAGAACCCTAAAGATGCCACCAAAAAACTACTAGAACAGGTAAGTGAATTAGTAAAGTAGCAGGACATAAAATAAATATTCAGAAATCGGTTGCATTTTCATACACCAATAATGAACTGTCAGAAAGAAAAACTAAGACAGCAATCCCATTTCAACCACATCAAAAATAAAATAAAATAATAAAATTAAATTGAAATGAAAATAATGAAAATAAAATAAAATAAAATAAAATAAAATACCTAGGAATAAATTTAACCAAGGAGGTAAAAGGCCTGTATTCAGAAAATTATAATATATTGAAGAAGACACAAATAAATGAAAGCATATACTATGCTCATGGATAGGAAGAACTGACATCATTAAAATGTCTACACTATAGATTCAATGCCAATTTGTATGAAAATACTAATGGTGTTTTTCATAGAACTAGAATAATCTAAAAGTTTATATGAAGCCATGAAAGACCCCTAATAGCCAAAGCAATCTTAAAAAGAACAAAGTTGGGGGGGAGTGTCATCTTCACTTAAAAATGATGTTACCAAAAATTATTAAACTAAATAGTCTCAGTTTGGGATTTTTGTCCACAAGTTTATCTTCAATAAAAAAGAACATTTGCTATCAAGTGTCAATAAATCACTGAACCAATAGAATGCATATTTTGGTGCACATAATATATGTAATTTTATATAACTTCCATATAATACATTTTCTACCTGGAGAATTATCCTAAATTAAAATAACAGCATTGCCCTGGCCAGTATGGCTCACTTCACTGGAGTGTAATCACAGACCAAAGGGTCGTGGGTTCAGTTCCTGACAAGGGAACACACCCAGGTTGCAGGTTCGAGCCCCAGTAGGGGTGCATACAAGAAGGCAACAAACTGATGTCTCTCTCTCTTTCTGCCCTCCCCTAAAGCAATGAAAAAAAAAATATATATATCCTCGGATGAGGATAAAAAAATTTAAATAAAATGACAGCATTAAATATTTTTATGTACAATGAGTTCTAAGAGTTTTGTCACCTGAACATATTATGGTGGCAGAGTACCAAATACATATTCAGAAAAACCACTCACACTATGTACTAAATAAGGGACTCACAAGATATGAAATTCTAGATGCAATAATTCTGTTCTCTGACTACAAGGGTAGGCCAAAAATTCCAGAGATTTCTTATCTTGCCTAAGTTTAAAGAGAGCACATTTACCCTTTCAGGCTATCACTTTCATCTAAGTCTCAACTCTAAGAAAACAAAATAAGTGGACTGTCAGGAGATATTGATGTATAGATGGTACCTTTCTTTATCAACAGTACCACCCACGATTTGTACCTACACACACCTCAAGTCAGTATTTCTAGAGGGTCCAAGTACTACATTCAGTGAAATTCACAAAGCTACATGGGAAGTACTGCTGTTTTACAGCAGCAGTCCTCAAAATGTGGGCCAAAGACCGCTGCTCCTCTCTTTTCCTCCCTTTCTAACTACTTATATGTGTTAGACTAAAATTTTTTCAAATTTTTCAACCAAAGTAACATAGAACACTCAAAATGCAGAAGCAGATACAAGATTCCAGCTGTCTTCTACTAAGCCACATATACCCAAGAGAGTTGCAAAAAAAAAAAAGAAAGAAAAAAAAGAAAAAAAGTAACGTCACTCAATTGTTTTGGAAAAGTTATTTTTCATAAAAACTTATTTCTAATATAACAGGCTTGTTATTTTTTAATTAAATATGTTACAATGTTTTGGCTTTATTTCTAACACAGTATGTACCAATAGACATAATTATTATACATTAACCAAAGCTCTTTGGGTCCTCAATAACTTTTAGTAATATGCATGAGTCTTCAAACCAAAAGGTTTGAGAACCACTACTATTTTAGAGGAACTCAAGACATAAACTACTGTTACTGACAGCAGCGTAAGAGAGGCTCAATGAAGGAGAGCTTTAAAGTGAAGGTTTCTCATCAAAAGTTATCTTTTTAAACAGAAGAGTTATTGACATAGACAAATCCAGTAAAAACGAAACAAAACATGTAAGGGAAATGAAAATGGGAAAATTCACTTTACTGTTCATCCAAACACAATTGTTTAACCCTGCTCTAAAAATAGTTCCCTTTCAGTCCTACTCCATGCTCATGTTTTATACAATTATAATTGTAATACAAATAGAATGACCTTTGACACTTTGTTCATGTAACACTATAACCTAAATAATCATCACAGTAGACATATAATCTTTCTAATTTTGATAGATACAAAACTGGAATGCATAATTATACACAAAGATTCAAACTGTACTAAATACTTCTACACTGTACTAAAAGTATTAATTCAATTTTAAACAATTTTAATGGACCATGAATATTCCAGAATCTATATAACCTAGCCCTGCTTCCTGGTTGTTTAGACTCTCTACTTTTTCTGAGATTGTGCTACAGTGAATATCTTCAGGTACAAAGCTTGGATGTCTTTTAAATCCGTCTTAAACAGAGCTTTAAGAAGGTGACTACTCTGATAAAGATTACGCACAAATTAGGAAGCCACCCATGTCTTTCAGCCAGTTTGTCTGCTTGGACCCAACAGGCAGAGGAGAGGATGCCACTGCAGACCTAATTTCGCTCACAACTATTCGTTGAAAATAAAATGAAGAGAAATTTACAGGCATGAAACAACTACGAGTTCAACCTTAAATTTAGTTAAGAATGCCAAGCCTTTTTCAGAGGAGAGTCAGCATCATGTGTCAAGCCTAACTTGGGGCTCAGTCACAGCTGGGGACGTAAAGCCTAAGGCAAAGTTTTCTCTGCTAGACCAAGCTGCTTGATCCATTTGGGTTCCTGTCATGCACTCATCTGTGCCTCCCCAAATTCATATATTGAACCTCAGAATGTGACTATGTTTGGAAACAGGACCTTTCTAAAGAAGTGATTAAATTAAAATGAAGATAGTTAGGTGGGCCCTCACCTGCTTGGTAAGATGTCCTTACAAAAAGAGGAGGTTAGAAAGACACTATGGTCACACATGTACGGAAAGGATGACCATGTGAAGAGGAATCAGACAGCAGTGACTTGCAAACCAAGGAGTGAGGCCTGAGAAAAACCAAAGCCAATAATACCAGTTTGATCTTGGACTTCTAGCCAGCCTCCAGAACTGTGAGAAAATAAATTTCTGTTGTTTAAGCCATTTAGTCTGTGCTAGTTTGCTAGGGCTGCCATTATAACATAATACAGTTTCCAACCTGACCACTGAGGACATTTCTGTGCTCTTCCCAATCTAGTCCAAACCCTTCCATTTATAGATAATGAAACCAAGTTCTGTGAGGTCAGAGTTTTCACCTGTGACTGAAAAACAAGTAATTAGAAAATCAAAGGAGAGAATCTAAATCTCACACTAAAGCTCTTTCCACCATAATACAAGAATAATTACAAATGAGAGTCCCAGATACACTTGAGCATCAACAACAGAGACCTACAATTTAATCTTAAATCAGTTAATTTCTGGAACACAATTCTTGTGGATGCTCAATACCAGCCAGTAGTTTTGAACAACAATATACTGAGGTACAAACCTTTGAAAAATACTATACCAAATATATATGGCTATACAAGAAGTGTGCCTTCAAAGAAAAACTGAAATTGGACCATTTAAAAAAACACAAGGGCTTTGAACAAAGAAGAGTAAAGATGAAGCGAAATTTAAGTTTCGAAGGAAAAATGGGTGTTAAGAATGAGATCAAATGACCAGTAAGACCAGAGAGATGCTAGCTTTTTGGTGTGGATAAAGAAATGTACCTCAAAACCAGAACTTTCAGGTTATCAAAGCTGAAGACTTATCCCTGACTAGTGCAGCTCAGTGGGTAGGGCATCGTCCTGCAAACCAAAATTTTGCCGGTTGATTCCCAGTCAGGGCACATGCCTGGGTTGCAGGTCAGGTTCCTGGTTAGGGGTCCACAAGAGGCAACCAATGGATGTTTCTTTCCCTCTCTTTTTCCTTCCTTTCTCCTCTCTCTATAAAATAAACAATAAAATCTTGGGGAAAAAAAGCCTGAACACTTGTAAAGAAGAATAGACAAGACTGTTGAGTAGTTGAGTATTACAGAACAGTTTAAATGTGATCTTGTCTGTTTTAAATGTCTATATCTCTGTAAATCTAGTTCTATCCTTGGCATGTTACGGGTTTTGGAGGGTTTTGGGGGATTGTTTGTTTTGGCTTAGCATTCCTCCCTTAGGTGACACTTTCTCAGTTAATCAAGGAGATAAATTATCCCAAAATATACCAGATGAGATGGTGGCAACAGCTTTCCCACCCTGAAATTAAAAAGTAATCTGCAAAACTACAGCTGGTCAAGTGATGACCACAGACAGCTGTAGTTATGAAGTCCTCAGGTCTAGGGATTTGCTTTAATAAAGAAATTTACATGTAACTGTTAAAAGCATTTTACTCCCCCAAATCTTCACTCTTCACAAAAAAGAAATTTGGGTTTGGGGATAGTTAAACCTAGTTGAAGTAAGGGAAGCTGAATTATAATTAGGGGCAGGCAAAACATTCACAATTCTTCAGCATGCTAATCTTATACTTGATGGCCAAAATGGTAGTGGTAGGTGACCTAGAAAACCATATGGAGATACGATGAAAATGGTGATTTCCAGAAGTCCTAGTTAAGGTATATTTGGAGAGAAATAAACCACTTGAAATATATTTTTGAAATCATTTTGTACTTTTTAAATGTGCTCTAAAAATTACTGTGCTATAAATAGAAATTCCAATGACGTACAAATTTGTTCAGAATACGGTCTGCAATTATAATGTAGTTTCTTTTTTTTAAAGATTTTATTTATTTATTTTTAGAGAGAGGGGAAAAGAGGGAGAGAGGGAGAGAAACACCACTGCGTGGTTGCCTTTCAAGCACTCCCTACTGGGGACCTGGCCCACAACCCAGGCACGTGCCCCAACTGACAATCGAACCAGTGACCCTTTGCTTTGCAGCCAGAACTCAATCCACTAAGTAACACAAGCCAGGGCTATAATGCAGTGTCTAGTCCATCAGGTCCATTCTCTTACAATGCCAGCAATTAGTAAATGCCTGGATACATAGTTAAGTTCTCAATGCTTGAAGGTATGAAGAAACAAGTAACTAAAGAAAGGGAAAACTATGAGACAAAAAGCTAGCACTCCAAATTAATACTGGATATAGAGATAATAAGCTAAAAAGATTTTGCTGAGACTTGATCCTCAATAATAAAAGATATAATGACAAAACATACAAGACAGGTGCCTTTTGAGACTCTTACAAAGTTATATATTAACCTCTAACCAATTTTCCTTATTAGCATGTATGCACACATAGATGACTGAACTTGGCAAAGCTAGGTAAGTTTAAAATTAACAGTGCTGGGGGTACTTCTGGTCAAAACCGAGGCATTAACAAACACGGCTCACCTCCTTGCACAGCCACATCAAAATTACAACTAAACTATAGAATCATCACTGAGAAACATCCGAAATTAAGCTGAATGGAAGTCTGACAACTGGAATTAAAGAAATCGCATCCATCTGGATTGGTAGGTGGGGCAGAGATGCAGAACTGGCTGGTTTCACATCTACATGTGGTGGATAAAAATTCGGGAGGGATATTTTGCGAGTGAGGAGTCCAGCTCCACACCAGAACCTCCAGCCCATGGTCACGGTGCCAGGAAGAATAAGTCCCTATAACTTCTGGCTGTAAACTGGCAGTGACTGAAATGGTAGAAGAAACTGCTTAAGTCCCAAAGCAGTTCCCCTTAATGAACCAAACACAGACTTACTCAGACACACTCTGAGTTCCAGCACCAAGATAGCAGCTTTGAATGCACCATAGCATACAGGCAGGAATTGAACATGTCTGGCACCAAGGCAAGAGCTAGGGGTCAGCTTTCTCCCACACAGAAAGGGAGGTAGAGACCACTGTTCCTTTTCTAAGCCCTTCCCCAAACAGAGTGGACTTGCAGGGTGCCTCATCTGAGACTCCATCAACCTAGCTAACACTGTTTGCCCTGCCCCCAGAGATCCACTGAGGCTCCCACCCAACTCGAACCACCTAAGCTATTAACACTGGCTTTTCCATATGAATGACTGGTCTTGGCTCATGCTTCACCACTTCCTAAATCCTATCAAACAAGTAACAGCCAGTCTCAGTGAGCTCCCAGTCCCCATACCTCTTGCTAAGTGGCACCAGCCTAGTACTAGCAGCAGCCAGCCTACAGTTGGCTTTGCCTGGGTACCTCCAAGCCCAGGCCAAGTAACAGCCAACTCAGATTGCTTTATAGCTCAGGCAGGGTGGTCTCAGGCAGAACACAGGTGGGGGCTGAATTTAGCTTGCACTACCCGAGAAACCACGTTGCTTACGCACCCAATGGACAGCAACAGACCATATCAGGGAACCACCCCCCTGCCCCTGCATAGCTGATCATCCACGGACAGCAGAGGTTGGTGGTCAGTGGTCACGGCTAACCCTTGCAGCTGACTGGCCTGGGTACATCCCTCCTATTGACATGACAACAGCACCCAAGGCTCAACTACAAGAGGGTAAACTCAGCCCACACAGAGGGTACAACTCTAGCACCCAGCTTGGGGGACAGGGTAGGCTGTGTTACCAGACACTAATGCATACTTGCTACATTTGGCCAGGCTACCAATACAGGGAGTTATAGCAGCTCTACCTAGTACATAAAAACAAAAAGAAGGAGGCTGCCAAAATGAGGAGACAAAGAAACATGGTCCAAATGAAAGAACAGATCAAAATTCCAGAAAAAGAGCTAAACAATCTATCAGGTGCAGAGTTCAAAACAGAGGTTATAAAGATGCTCAAGGAACTTAGTGAGGCTCTCAGCAGCATAAAAAAGATCTAGTCAGAAACAAAGGATACACTAATCAAAATAAAGAATAATTTACAGGGAGACAACAGTACAGTGAATGAAGCCAAGAATCAAATCAATGAATTGGAACATAAGGAATAAGAAAACAACCAATCAGAACAACAAGAAGAAAAACAAATCTAAAAATATCAGGATAGTACAAGCAGCCTCTGGGACAACTTCAAGAGATCCAACATTCACATCATAGGGATTCCAGAAGGAGAAGAGAAAGAACAAGAAACTGGAAATCTACTTGAAAAAATAATGAAAGAAAACTTCTATAATTTGGTGAAGGAAATAGACATGCAAGTCCAGGAAGTACAGAGAATCTCAAACTAGATGGATGCAAAGAAGCCCACTCTAAGACACATCATAATTAAAATGCCAAATTTCAAGATAAAGAGAGAATCTTAAACGCAGCAAGAGAAAAGCAAGCAGTTACCCACAGGGGAGTTCCCATAACTGTCAGCTGATTTCTCAAAAGAAACTTTGCAGGCAAGAAGGGAATGGCAAGAAATATTCAAAGTCAAGAAAAGCAGGGACCTACAGCCAAGATTGTTCCACCCAGCAAAGTTATCGTTTAGAATAGAAGGGCAGATAAACAGTCTCCCAGTCAAGAAGAAACTAAAGGAGTTCATCTTCACCAAACTATTATTGTATGAAATGTTAAAGGGACTTATTTAAGATGTTGTCGAAAATATGAACAATAAAGTGACAATAAATACATATCAACAATTGAGTGTAAAAAACAAACTAAGCAAACGAGAACAGACAGAATCATGGATACAGAGAACATTTTGATAGTTGCCAGATGGGAGGGGCTTCGGGGGAATGGGTGATGAGGTGAGGAGATAAGAAGTACAAAGAGGTACTTACAGAATAGCCATCTGGGTGTATAATATAGTATAGGAAATGTAGTGGCTAAAGAACTTAAACTCATGACCAATGGACATAAAACAAAGGTGGGGGAGATTTCCTGAGGGAGTTGAGGCTGCCAGATGGAGGAGGGCAAAGGGGGGAAAATTGGGGCAACTATAATAGCATAATCAACAAGATATAATTTAAAAAACTTAACAGTGTTAAAATCTAACAAATACTTTCCCGTTTTAGCTACGAGCATGTGATCAGATTTCTCTAGAAAATAAAAAGAAAAAAGGAATGTTTATTAAATGTCTCCTATATATTCAACCCAACTTACCACAAAACAACCAAGAAAAATCATCATTATAATGCCCATTTTACAAATTCAAGAATGGATTTAATTTAGTTATCCTCTTAATGTCTCAGAACTAGTGGTAGGCTGGTTTCAGACACAAACTACTAAATCCTTTAAAGCCCACTTCTTTCCCATTCATCATTAGGTCTTTCAAGTAATAAATAAAGACAGATTAATAAAATTGTAAAGTCAAAAAAGCTCAAATCCATCCACATTCATCTGCTCTCCGATCCAACCAACACCATTCATTGGTATACTATTTCTTCCAGGGGGAAAAAATGTGTGTATCCACCAAAAGACATATACAAAAATGTGCATTAGCATCTTTATCATAATAGATCCAAGCTGGAAAAAACTGAGGTGTCAATTATAAGAGAGTGAATAAACAAAGGGCGGTTTATTTATGCAATGGAACATTACACACAGAAGAACCACCACTGATACACAGTACAGCATGGATACATCTCGCAGGCATAATGTAGCATGAAAAAACCAGACACAAATGGGTACCCACCCAATGCATGATTCCATTCAATGAAGCTCAAGAACAGGTACAACTAATCAATGATGATAGATATCACAACAGTGGTTACCTCAAGCCATTAAAAAAAAAAAAAAAAAAAAAAAAAAAAAAAAAAAGTACTGTCTGGGACTGGGTAACTTGTAGGATGCTAAAATATTCCATGTCAATCTGAGTGGTAGATAATGGGCATATACATACCTAAAAATTCATCAAGGCATATACTTAAGATTATTTTACTTATACACATGACTGGACGTTCAACCTCAATAAAAAAATATTCTTTAAAAAAAGCTTTCAGGAAGTGGCAAAGATAAGCAGAGCAATACCATTTACATTTAAATGAAGAATAACTTTTATTAGCATTGGGAGTATAATCTGGAAACTACTTGAAATTTGTACCACTATGTAAATATATTGTTATTTCTGGTAGCAGCTGGCAATTCTACTTCTTAAAAGATAAGTGAAGACAAAATGGAAACCATACCAACAACTATTCTCTAGTTTATGATTGTTTTTTTAATTATATAAAATGCGCTTACAGAACTTACCTGCAGTCAGGCATCCCACCCTGCAATCTGCTTTAAAACAACACACAGGTCTGAAGTTTATAAGCGCCTACTAAAGCAGATGTTGTGTGGGAGAGACCAGGGAGAGAGGAAAGGAGGGCTACCAGGCAGCGACATCACAACTGCTGGCGTGCAAACAGTAAATGATCCCAAAACACGACACAAAAAGTTGACACTATTAAGACAGAAGCCTCCATCACTTGTTGTTTTAGATTTACTAAGACTTTTTAAGTGACTTTTTTAATGCCCGTGCCCTAAATTCTTGACTACTGCATTAACATGGCACAGTTTATAGCCTGCATCATCTAAATGCCTGCATGTTGGTGGCGATACAAGTGACAAGAGCCTGCTACATTGCTACATTCCTTACCCAATGTCCTGAAAGAAGGCCATTGTTACTATCTCTGAAGCTCTGAAATATAACCCCTCTTGCTGAAATTATGCCAACATTTACGTACTCTTGTGGATTCTCAAACTCCCTGGTCCTCATGCTGGATCATTTTCCATGCTGGAAACACCTCTCTTAAAACCCAGAATCAGATTACTCAGAGTTCATAGGAAACCTCTTATCTACCTGGATTAACCTAGTTTCTCTTGGGTGATGAATTCTTCTCATAAACATAGTTAATCAATTCTAGCCAACGACCCAAGATTCAACCATTTCAGATTGTCAATTTCATATATGAGAAAATGAGAATTTAAAACTAAAATACTGCAGATCAGAGGCCATAAAAATATAATCCATCTCTTCATAGGCTCCAGCATTCTCCCAATGGAAGACAGAACTCTAGACAGATTTAAGACAAAAGCTCCTTTAGTTGTAATTGGTTTGTAAAAACCAAATACTTCAAAGGCTGATGCAATGGCTCATTTCATTTGAGATTCATAAATCCCTGAACATTCCAAAGAATTTTTCAATTCAAATCCAAATAAGTACAGGACAAATGGAAATACCAAATACTGTTTCTTGAAAAATAATCTATTCATATTACCAAACTCAGAATACAAGTCTTTACGAGGTAGCCTATGCCTGTATTTTTGTAGAATACTCCTACATTCATACCACACTGCAATCCCATTAGCAGCAGGCTTAAATTAATAAAATTGTTTGTCTTGTCAGCTTGTGTTACACGTTGTACAAACTTGTTAGAAAATCAGCAGAAGCATGACAATTCATTATCCTACAGGGAGCCAGTCTGAAATCAGCAGCTTCCGCTTTCAGACAGAGCCACCACATCAAATGACAGTAGCGTTTGCAGCCTCTTGATGCACACTCTGAAGGACACAAACCCAACAGCTCAGCATACATCTCACTGTTCACCAGCACCAAGAGAGATTTTATATTTCACTCTCAGATACAAAGTGCCTCTGGCTGACCAGCATCAGCAGGGACTGTATTTCAAGAAGTCTCTTAAATAAGACAGATTGAACTTTTTTCCCCTGGTCCTCAGACTGCCTGGCAAGGGTAAAAGATGTGGTCAGTGGATTTTAACATCAGCACCTGACTCTTATGAAACCACCAAATGTTATTCTTCTCCATCAAAGATGGGGGAAAGGGGGAAGAGCAACGGATTTCCTCTTGGTTCAGCCTCAATCAGAGGCCTCCAGACTACAACTGCACAGAGTGACAACTAAGTCACTCCACTGGCTGGAGAAAAACAAGATGTTACTTCTCTTGGGCTCCGGGCTGCCCGATATAAGCAATACCACACTGAATTAAGTTTGCACAAATCCACTCAGTTATTTCAGGTAACAGGAAGTAGATGTCAGTTACAAAGCATACTTGTTGGTATCAGTTACTCAAAATACAAATTGGTAGCAGATGGAAGACCATATTCCAATAGTTTTTTGTAGGTTACAGAAATCACCCCTACAACTTGGCGCTGGAGCTAAGTATACCTATGCAAATCAGAACAAGTTCATGTACCCAAGGGGATTTATTCAGGTCTAAAAGCATTAAGCTTTTGGAAATAGTGAAAATGTTCATGAAGACCTACAACTTAAAATACTAGAGGTCCTTAGTGATTTAATGCTTATGGTTACTAATCTAACAGACCAGTGAAATTTTTGCAGGCCAAAAGTAGCTTTCAACTTTTATGGGTTCCCCACTTGGGGCTGGATAAATTGGCCAACCATCAGGTCTGTGGTATTGTTCCAAAATATTGTATGTCTGTCTCTGCAAGAGGATAATCTCCCACCTCACTGTAAGACTTGGCCAAGTGGTTTACAGAGTCCTTCCCTGAGGAAGATGTTCTGACAAAATGAATGAGCCAGGCAGGGAGTTTTTCAATTAAAAAAATAAGTTTAAGAAAAAACAGGGTCTCAATTTTGATGTCTAACATGCCTACAAACAACATCCAAGGCTCCAAAGAGCCTGGCATGTGCTACCTCTGCTCTTTCAGAGATTCGAGTTCGCTGTTTTCTATTATCATCATGGCTGTTAGTAAAAAAGTCCACTCAGATTACGCTCACAAAACACAAAGTACTCCAAGAAGAACTTAAAACACATCATTCTGAACCCAGTTTCTTCTATACCAAACTGTGAGTTAAGATGCTTGACAGGAGTTCGTTATCCAGGAGCAGCACTGAACCTTTGGCCTCCTGCAGCCCTAAAGGGGGAAGCGATTTGTCCCTTAAAAAGCTGGGAGTGAGTTAAGATCACTGGGTCAATACCACGTTTTTGTCTCCAAGCTGCCAAGCCACATGAAGCAGAGTTCAGGAAAAAAACAAAAAACCATGGCACCTGATCCATGCTAAGCCAGCTGCCTTTGAAGAAACATTCCTGAGATGGCAACAGAAGAAAAGAAGGCCAAGTCAGACAGAGAAGCCCTATACCAGGGGGTCAGCAAACTTCTGCCCACCAGCCAATGTCATCGGCCACCCAATTTAGAAATGCAAGTAAAGAGCAGATTATAAACATTCTTTCAATTTATATGGAGACCAGCATGGCCAGTGCAATTCCTACTAGAATGCACTTTATATCCTAGGATGTTGACAAAAAGGAGAAAATGAGAAGGGGAGAGGCTGAAATACTATATCCAACAACATGGCTGACTTAGCTGGATCCCAGCCAACATCCTGCCCCATAGCTCAGATATTCACAGAGCAGCAAACAGAAAGAAGGGGGAGCAGGGCAAGCAACACCTTACACTCAGATGCTTACTTGTGATTCAGGCAACAGCTGCACAGTGGGTAATGCTCTTGCGAGCAGTCAGCTGGGAAAGCACTGGGCCCCATCCTCACTAAGACCTCCATCTGCAAACGCCTACACGCTATTTGCACAGCCAATTGCCCATGACTAGGCCAGTGTCCAGAGGGTGCTGAGGAACCAAGGAATGCAACAGGGTCATGTGCTCATAACAATCCTAGAAAACTGCAAGGACACTCCTTGTTTTCCAAATCCTGCCCTAGCCAAGGGTTTGCCAGAAAGGGTATATTGCTGTAGGTCACAAAGAGCCCAACACCATTATCTTTTAAACAAATGAGGATACTGAGGCCAGTCTCTCTAGAAAGAAAGTCTTTAGGCCTGAAGTCTACAACATAAGGTTCCCCTGGCCAAGTTCCTTTTCTTTTTTAAAATAGCATATTAGTCTGACTTGGATAACCTTCTCATTCTAACCCATCTCTCAAATCACATGTATAAAATCAGGTAAAACACCGGGGGTGGTACAGAGAGATTGACTGATATGGGCAGCACCCATGCAGTAACACAGGCTTCCGCTCCTCACTTGATATTCTATACAATGCAGGCCTCTATACTGTCCTAGCTTATGGGCTGTTATACACAAAAGGTCTCATGTACCCAGAGCCAAGACAGAACCTGTAAAGCCACCTAGAGAAGCTAATAATGCCTCTTTTGAACCAAGTCTGAACACTCAGACCCTGAAAAAAATGCTGCCATGGAAATGAAACACCAACACCACTTAAAATAATTTGTTTATTTATATTGTCCAATTCTTTAAATTGACCTCAGTAACATTGACAAAGCACCCACTTAATTGAAAGAGAGAAAAGGAAAAAAAAACAAAGTACCCAGAATGGTTTACCTCATCAGAGCCATTTGTAAGCCAGAAAAATTCTACCACCAACACAGAAAAAATACATATTACCATTTCATACCCCCCAGAATGAAGGCTAACTTAAATAGAAGGGAAAAAAATTGTGGAGTCCAGAGATACTAGTATAAATTCATCTTTTAAAAGAAATTTCCTACATTATACATTTGACTTTTTCTGCCTGTCTCTGATTTAGGGGTAAGTGGGTAGGTGAGGTGGTGTCCTTTCCTGGTCAAAATTCTCTGACAGAGTAGCCTCAAACTATAGGTGGAAAATCACTCATCTACAATTGCAAACTCCAAAAAGCTTCAAAAACCAAAAGATTGTTCTTACAAAACATTTGGTAGTAAAACTTAACCTAACTTGAACTTCTCTGCTACAAAACTCACTTGAACAGATGTGAAGTTAAAGTCTTTAATGCATTTATAGCGTGAATATTCCGCTGCCGATATATTAAAGTATTTAATTACAGGGTTGCTATCCACAACCCCACTGAAGGGAGTATGTAATTAATATACCATACCTGTACCATATAACCTGTCTAAAACCCCCAAACTTCTGAATTCAGAAAGATGTGCCCCTAAGGATTTCTGACAGGGGACTGTGGGCTTATATTTCCTTAACCTTCTTCATCAGAGTCTGAATCTTTCCACTCTTGGGAATCAGCATGTGGAATGCCTCCAAATCCTCCAACCCAAGCCTCAAGCCTTCTAAACTTAATTTTTGACCTATCTGCAGCATCTGTAATGCTTTACTGGATTAACAATCAACTTCTCTGCAGATGAATTAAAATTTTTTGTGGCCACACACACATTGTCTACATGCACCTCACATAGCGCTAACTCCTGCTTGAACATTCCTACTTGTAGCTTGTGCCAGCTTGTCTGAAGGTGAACTTCTGTGCTTACCTAGTCTCCCAACACCAGCTCCACTTCTACTTATCTATGTTTATTAACTAAATTCTTACTCCCTGGACAAAAATCTTAATCTCTATGGACATATACTTATCCACTGATCTACAACTTAACCACCTCCTCCCAAATTTAATTGATCTAGAAAAGGTGCTGACTCTTTGCGGCAGGAACATCCTCGCATCCTTTCCTTTTCCATACCCTGAACTCAGGCTCTCCACACCATCATGCATGCCTGGACCCTTCATTCACCTGCCCTTCCCATCCTGCTAAAACGCATTTCTTTTCCTGACCCAACCTTTTCCACATCGCCTTGAGACACTTTATCCTGCCTCTTAATAACTATAGCAACTTCTAACAACCAATGCATACAGTCTCTTAAATTATAATCTACTGAAGTAGGAATGTTTTATAAGGCACACATACTTTTTAAAACTTTTTGAGTGTTTAAGGTTATTGTTGTTCAATTAGATAATTTAGAGGAAGAAAACATTTAAAATTTTCTCTATTCTCACCAGGTACTTAGCCTAATTCTCACACATACTATGAGGGTGTCTTTTACAAACTTCTAAATTGACTTTAAAATTACTTCTGCCATATATCAGAGAGTTAACAGAAATTGTGGGTATGAACTCAGACAAATAACTGCCCATATACACCTGGCTGACTAGGTTATGGTTCTGTACCCAAAGGGGATGGCAGTCCTCTAGAAGTATAGTTATCATGCACGCTAGCACTTACAGGGCACATCTAAGAAAAGGTGCAAACACTAGCCAGAGCAGCTATATCACCAAGTGCTATGGTCTGTTTGAATGGATTCTGAAGGCAAGAAACATTGACTCGAAGATACAGACCAGGCCAGGAAAGCAGGAAAAAAAATTATAGGCACAGTCCAGCCAAGAGGGAAGGACACTCATGAGTGCCAGATTCTTGCTTTGATATCACATTTTCATGCAAGCCTGTGTTTCCATGGGACCCAAAACAAGGTCAGAGAGGTAGGCTTGTACAACACTGAGTTGGGCAATTGATAACCAAACATATAAGAAAGATACAAAAAAAGGACCAAGATGTTTTCTAATCCAAAGCAATAAAAGACACACAGAGAGAGAAAGGAGTATGGCGGGGGACAATAACTACATTTGGGCCATCATACAAAAATGTAATAATTCTACAATTATCAAGATACACTGCTCACCCAGTTCTCTTACTATGGTTTCTTCCTACATTAATCAAATAAAAGGCAAAAAAAAAAAAGGAGAGTACGCCCAAGTAAGTGACAATGCAACGAGGTGACATTGATAATGAAAAGGCACCACTTGCCTTTAGCTAAAGTACTGCTAAAAATTATTACCATGGCATGTCCTAAAAAATTAGTCCTTGTGAGAAAAACCACGCTGTGGGCCTGCACAAGCAAGAGTCATTTCCTCAAACCACTGATACTCACTATTGTCAAATATGTCAACCAGACTCTGATAACTGCTGTCAGTTGGGGAAAAAAATTTTTTTCTAAGTGTCTTTCAAGCTGAACACTGAAGGTTTTGGATTATCTGACTCCAATTTCCCTTCAAGGCTGCGGTTAGAGAAACCATTTGTATCCAGAGAATGCATTCTCCCAGAACCGTCCCTGGACACCCAATGCCAATTTCTTGGAACATCTTGTGAGCCTGCAACAGAAACCATGAATTATGGTAATTGGCCGTGTTAGTGCAAGTGTCAGTGATCTACATGAGTGGAAAACAGAGGCAAAAATTATTTCAAATCCATGATTCCTCTGAGAGACAAGGGCAGGAACTGCCATAGGCAATCCTACATTGAAGAGTCATTTCTACAGCCACATGTGCTATTTATAGCCAAAGCATAGGATATAGGGCTTTTAACAATTCATTTAAGGATAAGGCACACCAGCATATCTGTAATTTTCAACAGAGCAGAGATATTTGTCACTTTGAAGAACTTGGCCAACCTGGAAAGTTGCCCCACGAATCACATTTTCCCTTCATTACTCCATATAAAAATCTACCCCTGCCACTCAAGCTACATTCTCCACATACACAGACAAAAGACACCTTGCGTGTACTTAATGCAAAGTCATTCACAAACTGTTTATTCAATTATTCTGACATTAGCTTTGTAAAAGTTACTTTAATACCAAAGAAAACATAAAACAAAATGTGTCTCTGAGTCATACGGATTGTCTGCAGTCAAAGATTACTACTAGCACAGGCTGACTAACTCACTTGCTACGATTGAGAATTAGCCGCACATTCAGATGCTTATATGGCTCAGGCCATCTAGGCCTGTCACTGATAGCATTCTGTCAGACTATACACGAGTTAGAAGGTTTCACAAGTTAGAAGGGTTATCACAGACTTAACTACGTCTATGATGGAGACACTCAGTGAGCAAAAGAAGATAAAATCACTGTAAGGTAAATTTGCGGAAGGCCTTGGAAGAAGAGAGGGAAGTTTGCATCAATCATAACCTCACAGATAGTCAAAGATACCTAATCTGAACTTACTTTACTCTGTGCTAAGGTTTCTAAAGCTGTCTTGCTGCAGCATCACGAGTTATTGATGGCATGGGAACACTGCCACAGGAATACTACTCAGAGAAGATTCTGGAAATAAGACATAGCAACATCCCGAAAGCTCCAACTGCACCCTACCAACACCAAAAAACACCCCAGTCCTGGATCTCTGTCCCCTGTTTCATCTTTTTCCCAAATCTTCATAGTTGAGTGAAGACTTTTTACTTATAAAGGATGAGTGTACCTCTACTTATCAAGGACATTTTAAAAAATTAACTGTAATATTTTTTAATTACTTTAAGGTTCTTGGAGTTGATCTTCCTAAATATCAGTTTATGAATATAATAGTTTAACGAAGAAAGGAAATGCTGCTCAGCATTACCTAATTTGCAAGATACAAATATGACAAATCAGTTGTACATATGGTCATCTTAGAATTTACTCTATGTGGCCATCTAAGGATTCAGGTGAGTTTTAGACATGTTTTTATAAACAGGAGTATTTATTATCTCTCCAAACCCTCTCTTCCCACTATTTATCTTGCGCTCATTGAGAAATCATTTTTCTTTCTGCACATATACTTCTGAATTTATAAGAAAGGGACCAAAATTAAAGGTCATCACCTGACAAAGGACTTTATCAAACTTGTTATTTTCTTGAACGCAAGAAGGGAAGAGATGAGCACAGGTAATTCCTTTGAGAGAAAATATTAGAGAGCTAAGGGGAAATTAGCACAGCACCATTTACATACTCACATGGGACCCTGAATGGTCCAGTTCAAAATATTCTTTGTGCAGGGCAGGCCAAGAGACCTAGAAACAAGTGTCTAGCAGGCAGTAACATTTACTTCAGGCTCATTGTACACCCAACAATTCTAACTCATGCACACTGGTCATGCATGGATGTACAAGAATAAAAACTGACTTAATTAGCAAATGAGTGTTTTATCATAAGAGTTTACTGCCTTTTAAAAATATTGGAGTTTCAATACACAAAAGGAAGTAAGCAGAAGTAGAGAATGCCACCAAAAAGAACAAAATGAATTAAAAGAACACAGAAGGAATCTGAAGGAACAGGAGCCTAAGTATATTTAGCACACCTTCAATATCTATTAATTATAAATATAGATCTTCCCTAAATCAGTTCTAATTGCAAGGGGAATATTCATGATCACTTTGCTAAATAAACAGATGTTTGACTAAACTTACAACTAATCACCATCATGAAAGATTTATCATAATCTACTTATCATTAAAAATCACCACATACAAACTTAATTTAAAAGGGGTTTTTATGGCAAGTCTTAAGCTCTCCATTAGAGCCAGCATCATTACACAGTTGAAAAATATTTGTATGTATGTGCAATTTACATGCCTGTTATATCAAAACAGGTGCAAGACCTGTGAAATGACTAGGTCCTCAACATCAGATGAGAATTCTACCACTAAAACCACCATAATTGCCTTGGCCAATTTCAATAAGAAAACCACTCAAAATTACAATATGCTTAAACTGCGAAATAATCCAAGAATCATAGGAATACATGGTTTAAATAGAAAACACCCTCCCTTGAGGAAAAAAAAAAAGTCAATTACTTTCTTCTAAGAGACAAAAACCATAAATCATGAACTTACTCCTGAGGAATAATGTGACCATCTCAAGTTCACAGTCAACAGTAGAACCTTCAGATTCAAGCCATTCTCTTTAAAATACGGCTCTAGTGCTTTCTACAAAAAACAGCTTCCAGAAGAGACAGGTTGAAAAGATGACACTGAGGACAGAGGAGACAAGAGAAGGAAAGAGAGGGTGCTGACCTTTAAATGTAGAGCCACCAAAAGGCCAGGGGCTGTTTTGCTAGAAAGTAAAAACATCACCTTCCTGCCTGGCATCAGAGTAGTGACAGTAAATGCCTACTGACATTCAGCAAAAAAGACAAGGGCTGCCTAAGGAGTGGCCTTCACAAAATGTCTAGGGAGAAAGCAGAGCTTGAAGGGAAAACACCTTGCAGATTCTGGTATACCACAAAGGCAGCTCTCCAAATAGAAACAATACAGTTAACAAGCAGTACCTTGCAGGTTCATGGGTTCTTGACCAACTTACAATTAGCTCCATCCCTAGCATTAAGCTCTCCGCCAATCCTTCAGATCTATCTTCTTCCTTTTTCTGGTCCCCCAAAACAAAGTTAAATTATTGTATGGATATGGGGTTGGCTCCTGCAACACCGGATTTGACTGAGGGGATTTAAAGAAAAAAAGAAACGGGGTTTGTGGGGGAGTCCCCAAAGAAAGATTACAATTTAAGGAGGGGAAGGTGTAGCATAGAGTCTCTGACTGTCCTGTGTCTGGTTTTCTACCTCAGAAGAGGTACAAGCAGGAAGATTGCCAGAATCCAAGTGGTAAAAAATAAGTCAAATGTGACTTCTCTCTCCTTTGAATCCCCACAGCACTGGGCTGTATCCCTCCCGGCATGTAGCATATGCTGCCTCGTTTAACACGTGCTTGAGTGATTCCCACTACCAGACTGAATTTCTCCTGGTAAGGGTTCATCGTGCACACCTGCACTCCCAACACGATACAATATTCAAAGTAAGGGCTAAGTAACCACCTGAAGAACTATTGTTAAATCACTAGAAAATGACTAGGCACTGAAAACATTCCTGGGACCCATGCTTTGTGGAGAACTTTCATAAAAGGGAAAATAAAAACCAGGGTGCTTGCCACACTCCCCTGTCCAACCCCAGTACCTTTTGCTCTTTTACGTATAACACACAGAAGTTAACATGAACTTCTTATTACAGGTTTGTTTTTTTTTTTTTTTAAATCTGCTTTTAGAGGGAAGGAGGGGTGAGGGAGAGGAAGAGAAAAATAACGATTTGTTATTCCACATATTTATGCACATTGGTTGCTTCTCGCTTCTCATATGTGCCCTACCAGAGATGGAACTCACCACCTTTACGTATCAGGATGACACTGTGACCAAGTGAACTACAGAGCCAGGGCCTACGGGTTTGTTTTTTGTTTGGGGGGATTTTTTTTTTTTTTAATAAAGGACTGCAGGAAAAACAAAGTTGAGTAGGGTTCAGTGGACCTGGAATAATAACTCTCCTAAGAAGTCTTCCAGAGAAGTTTCTTGCCTCTTCAGATTATAAAATACTGAGTGACTACACCTAGTGACCCTCAGGGAGAGTGACAGTTCCAGAAGCTCAAAGCTGCAGAAAATGACACTAATTCCACCCTTTGGTGACACCACAACGGAGAATGAAAAATAGCCTTTAATTTAATGCAATTTAAACATCAGCCAATGACACATCTTGGTAGTACATGCTGTCCACCAGTGTCACTGGTTCCGCCATGGACTAGCCCAGCCCGGATGCCCACGTTTACACACTAACCCTAACATTACAACATCCTTCTTCAAAGACTACCCATACCCAGCCCATCAAGTAGATCTCGTCACCAAAGATTAGAAAGAATATCTTTCTCAAGTCCTTGCAGGACTTATTCTCCAGATAAAGAAAAGCTAGGCAGTAAATCTTACTGCTCAGATTACCAGGAAGGCAATCTGGGAACCTGTCCAACCTCATAGGTGTAACAGTCAAGCTGAGAACAAGACAGCAGAGCCCAGCAACTTCAGGGTATTAGATTTAACAAGAAGGAATCCTTTACCTGACTCTAGAAACACTGTGGGGACTAATCATAAGACTATTAAAGAGCTCTGAGCTCCTCTAAAAGAATGCTAAATAAGCATAATGTTATCATTTATTGAAGGCCAAGTTCAAAAGTAGAGAAATCTACTGAGTTCCACTCTAACAAGAGAGACTTTTAAAGTCACCTGCAGACGAGAAATGGTTGGGTCTAGAGAGGCCATAACAGATAAAGAGTACACAGTTGAAGGCAATGTGAGAAAGAGTAAGGAAGAAAGATTAGGGGCTGGTCAAGAAGCAGACCACCAAGCAATGCCTGAACACAGAGGTCTGCAATCCTGCTGGAGAATGAGAATCACCTGCAGTACAACAATGCCTGAGCTCTACTCCCAGAGAATTTAATTAATTATTCTGGTTGAGACCTGTGCATTGGTTTTATTTTAAGTTCCATGGGTAATTTTAAGGTAATACTCTAACATTAAACAAAGAACAAGCACACAAAAAAATAAACAGGTAAAGAACAAAAGAAAAGGGCTTTTCAAGGAGCCAACTTGTAAAAGAAGCCAAATAAATAAAATCACATTCAAGATTTAATGTTAATTTTTATTTCTTGAGAAAGTTATTCATATAGAGGATAAGACAACTCTGGGACTAAATGCCCACCTAAGTATCTGTCTAGGTTTCATGCATTTTTAAGGGAGAGTGAAAGTTTCCCCAGATGAGCTTCACAAATCAGGCCACATTATGGCTTTTAAGGCCAACACTGGCCCAAATCATAGGACAGAAAAAGAAAATTCTGGCACTATTACTATTTATTATTCGCATACCAATTCTAACATGGGACAAGGTGGTGTTCCCACACCAGCAATAATTCTCCAATAGCAGCTGGGTGTCCTATAATATGTCAATTCTGACACTTTCTACCTGGAAAAGGCTTGAGGTACTATAGTTCCTCCAAGACTGCCCACCCACTTCAGAGGCCAAACAAAAGTCCAGGTTGTCACCTGTGCTTCTGACTACATGCCTAAAGACTGAAAGTTCCGACAACCTCCTCTTTGGGCTCGATTAATTTGTTGGAGCGGCTCAGAGAACTCAGAGCAACATTTTACTCACTGGATTACTGGTTTATTATAAAAGGACAAAACACAGGCACAGCCAGATGGAAGAGATGTATAGGGAAAGGTAGGGGAAAGAGCACAAAGTTCCCATGCCCTCTCCAGGTGCACCCTTCTTCCCCAGTCTCCTCCACCTGTTCACCAACCCAGAAGCCCTCCAAACCCAGTCCTTTGGGGTTTTTATGGAGGGCTCATTACACAGGCCTGACTGACTGAAACGCTAGCCACAGTGACTGGTTCAACCTCCAGCCCTTCTCACCTCTCCCCTTTAGTTGCAATCCTCAAATCACCTCTTTGGGTCTCTTGGCAACCAGCCCCAATCCCAGTCACTTTCCAAAAAATAGTGCCTTTGTTATGTCACCTCAATAACATAACAAAAAACACCTTTACTCTCTCACCAAGTAGAAAATTGCAAGGGTTTTAGGAGCTCTGGGACAGAAACAGGGATGAAGAAAAACCAAATAGGTATTTCTTAGTATAAATCACAATACCACCACTACAGTAGTGATTTCCTCTCCCCACTATCTCCAGAGGAGACAAACTAGGTCATACACTGGTACCTCAGTACTCATCATTAATTTGTTCCCATGAGTGGCAAGCAAGTGACGATCGATGAAGCATTTTTTTCTTGCAGGGTGGGGTCGTGACTCATACAAAGTTCTAGCAAGTGCAACGGAGTGGCAAGCAAGCATCAAGCACTGAAACATTTTTTCTTGTCAAAATGCGAAGAGCATCAGATTTGGTGAGTTCTGAAGCCAACGAGTACTGAGGTACCACTGTAATGCCTTATAAGGCAAGAGTGTTCCAGAGGGAAAATATTTAAACTCATCATTTAAGAAATGAATGGCTATGACATCTTTATTATGGAATAACTGAAAATTCCCCAAAGCATAAAAGAATATGATTACTTCAAACAATTCTTAAGGCAAACTTAACAAGATTTATATCCACAATATTTTATTTGGGTTAGATGCCATCAATTTCAATCAGAAGACCCCATCCAGAATCGATCCCACCAGATCTCCGCTTCTACCACAGCCACCCAGGACACAAAAAACGGTGGTTCTCAACTCTAGCTGCACAAAGAAGCATCTGAGGAGCTTTGTGGGACCCACACTTATAAATTCTGATGCAGTAGACCTGAGGCACAGATGATTTTTAAGAGATCCCTAGGTGGTTCAGATGTGTAGCCAGAGACTGAGAGCCTGTGCATTAAAAGCATCGACACAACGTTCTCACTCCACACTGCTCTGCTGACTGAGCGGGCCACGCAGCTACAGAGTCAGACCCAACGGAAGCAATAATGCTTCTGTTCTGTGACACACGGATGAGTTACTGGGACTCTTCAGGGCCTGTAATTTAGTGGAGCTGAGACTCTGATGAGTTCATGGCTTTGTTTCTCATTAATCTTTTATCACGTTCCAAGATGTGTGTGCTTTTCATTCCATGATTCCAAATCAACACATAAAAATTAAATGTTTGAAAAATACCCAAGCTACTTTCGTTTTCTGCTAGACTTTTGCATTTAAACATGCTTCATGAATAAAAGATGGCCCAACACACACACACACACACACACACACACACACACTCTCTTACACACATGCATTGTGCATTACAAACACTGCCAGTTACCCTCAGAGCAGGAGAGAGACAAAAACCTGTTTTGCCCTGAACCTTAAAAACACCTGAGATCTGTACTTACAGGCAACAATGAGAATTTATGGGAAGTAATCTGACCAGACTCACCAAGGAAGGATCTACCAGCAGGATGCCTAAGTGTTTATACACTGGCAAATAAGAAGGCGCTGGGGCATGTGCATTGTGTGAAGTGCGTCTCTCCTCTGAGCAATCTTTTACTACCATGACTTTAGGACTTGGACCCCAAGACCTGTTATCTATTTCCAGAGCAACATCTCAGACACTATTCCCATCAGCAACTGCCTAACTACCCAGACAGGTGATTCAGAATTTCTGGAGCACCTAGGCCAGCAAATCGACCATGGCTAAAAACCTCAGACCTAGGTCAAGAAAGGCTCCCAGATCAAGAGGTCAAGTCCAATTTGACATGTGGCATTTTTACTTCTACATCTCTTCTAGGCTGTCCCTGGAACATGTCTGAGGGTCAGGATGCTGAGTCTTATCCACTGTTCTGCTATATACCCTAAAATGAGTCACAATGTATCTTGGTGGGGGCATTTTGAGTGGATTTATTACCACCCACCCATGGGAATAAACAGCTAGAGGCTTCATTAAAGCTGGGAAATCACAAAGTAGCCCCTTGAGAATGCAGGCCAGGGGAGGACAGACAATTATCACGGAAAAAATCATGGCAGTGTCTGGGCCTCAGCACCCAGCACTAGGGAGAAGTTAGTTATTAAAAAAGACAATAAAATTAATAAATCAGCCTTCTGAGTTCATGCAGATATTTCACTAATCAGTTAAAGGACAGTAAAGGGAATAAAGAAGAAGTGCCTACCACTTAAAGGGATTAAGGTAAAATACTACACTTTCCAAAAGTTACTCAAGTGTGGCAGGGAGTCTATGAGCTAAAATTACTTTTTTAAATGACCAATACACTATTTTCTTCTTCAGAACCACAGGGAAGGTCCCATACTAATGATATAGTATCACAGAATGACCACCAGTCCTGAACCCATTCTTCCCTTCCTGAAACGTCAGGATCATTTCAGCACACACACACGACTCTCGGTTTCATCAGAATTAAACCAGAAGGAGCCAATGCCACTCCAAGCTAAACACCTGTGAATCGAACACAACCAACCCTGGAAGTGATCTTCCAAATCCCTCTACTGGCTCTTACAGCTAGTTCTCCAGAGCCAGCCAGATGGGAACAGGAAGAAAGTTTACCAAGTGGAGGCAGGAAGGTGGGGGAAAAGAGTGAGGATCACTTCTAGGGTCATACAGGTCAGAAACCAGACAGTCAGAAACCAGTAACTCAGGTCTTACCCCTCTGGCTCCCCTGTGCTCCTGGGTTCCCCTCTCTGAAAGATGGAGATTAAAATGAAAAACAGTAGATAGATACCTTTGGAGCCCTCTCACCTCTGGTTGTTGTTCTCCCAGATAAGCAGCTGATCCTTAAAGAAACAGCTTTCACTGTAGCTGAAGCTGAACTTTCAGTGGCTGAGAAAATTCACTGGGAGTAAGCAATGTGCCACTCCTGAGGGAAAGGGACAAGGGGTGGGGGTGGAAGAGGATGAGACTGCCAACAGTAAGTATTGACTCTCACAGAAAAGACACATGAAGAATGCAAAACTGTCCACGTGAACAGTTTTAAGTATCTGAGAGTGTCTTCTAATTACACCATACAGTTGTTAGCCTCAGAAAGAGTTGCAGTAACTCCTGAGTTGGTGTATAATAACGTGCTCTATGCTACCAAGGCAACAAACCAGAGTTTCAGCCAGTAAAGAATGCAACAGTTAAACTGCTGAGTGACATGGAAGACAGTATACTGTCAATGGCTGCCTTTTGCTTGAATGTCTCTGAGATGCTGACTGTAGGTTATACAGCCCACCCTGATTTGAGCCTTCACTCCCTATAAACACCTCACTACTGGGATCAAACACGATGCTGCCAGTGCCGGTGCTCAAGTAACACACACAGAGAGACAAGAATGGCTGTGGAGAAGCTGCATTTGTCTCATTTCCTGCCAGCCTTTTCAAGATGGGGGCTTGTTATATGACTTTAAAATAACAGTGGTGATTCTAATTTCTACTGGTCACCAATGATGTTGTAGTTTAACTAAATATAACCACTTTATATACATTTACTTGGGGGTAATTATTTTTATCACAATAGGGTGCAATGTAATTGTGCAAATACAAGTGCTTGGTACTGTGGAAGTCACTGACAGAGCAGCACATGGTATGAAACAAATAAATAATGCAGGCTACACTCACAAAGTTGCCACCGGAACCTTTGTGTTCTCAATAAAGTGTCTTGCCATATCCCAGCCAGGGCAACAGGAAGAGCAGTGGTCCCGGGGAGGGAGAAGATTTACCATCTACCCTACCCTTTATTCAGAAGCAGCATGTTCAGCTGCTGTGGGGAGGGCGCCATCCTGGCAACAAACCACAAAGGGCCTGGATCACAGCCTGCTTCTAAATAACACAAACAGATAAGGAATTCAGTGATTAGAGAGAGTAATGTCAGCAGGGCTAAATATCAGCCCCTTTGGGAACTCAGATCGGTGGTAAGAATTTCTAACATCGTACTTCCAGCAAGACCGGAGAGCTACCTTAGATCTACATGGAGCTCTTCATACTTCCTCCTTCAAGGCAAATTTCATATTTTGAAAATGAAGGTCTAACAATTGTAAAAATTGAAAGTAATTTATATACACACAAAGATCAGTGAAAACTTGTTAAACAAATTATATCTCCACATTCTTAATAACTTCACAACAGTTAAAAATCATGTCTTACAAAATTATTTAAAGGCCAAGGGAAATGCTCAGTTACAAAACTCAAACACAGAGAAGCAGGTAAAGGCCACGCAATATTAACAGTGGTGACCTTGCCTCTGGATGGTGAGATTTAAGTAATTTATACTTTCTTCTTTAAATTTTCCAAAATTTATAAAATGAATGTTTCATTTATAATAAGGAAAAATGTCTAGGGTAGAGAAGGTATCTAAGCCATCTATCTAATGGGGTTAATATATGAAAATAATGAATGAAAATTAAAGTGATCATGAAGTGCCTCAGAGCATATGCTCACAGGGCTGGGAGATCTATACAAAAATAAATAGTATTGAGCCTTAGCTGGTGTAGCTCAGTGGATTGAGCCCGGGTCTGCGAACCAAATGATCATGGTTCGATTCCCAGCCAGGGCACATGCCCAGGTTGCAGGCCAACTCCCAGCAGGAGATGCATGAGAGGCAACCACACATTGATATTTCTCTCCCTCTCTCCTTCCCTTCTCCTCTAAAGATAAAATAAATAAAATCTTAAAAAAAAAAGAATGTGAAAATTAAAAAAAAAAAAACTAGTATTGAGGCTCTTCATTAAAAAAGGGAGAATTTTGTACACCTAAACTTAATATATTATTGTATATCAACTACACTTAAACAAAAAATTTAAAAAGAATGAGGGGGGAAGAATACTGCATATTCATAGAATTGGCCTGATCATTCTAAAGCTTAAAACAGACTAGAATCTAAACAGTGAGATTATCTATGGCCAGGAAAGCTTGATACAGGAGACAAGACTATTTAGGAGATATAGTTACACCTACTTCTCTAATGTTAAACAACCATTAGAAATATAAACTAAAATCCCTCTTGATATAAATTATGGTGCCTCCAAAGTTACAGAAAATATTTTAATTTGTAAAAATACATTGAAAGAAGAAAGCTTGTGTTATCATAACAAAGTCAACCAGCTGCAACTTCTGGTAGATTGCAGAAATTCTGAAAAACAGAAGCTTGGAGAAGTCCACCCAACCTTGTCTAAGGGAGAGGAGAGAGTCAACAGCCTGCTCAGCTAACATGACAGTCCGGGTGACATGTCTGCAGACAGGTGAAACAGATCTCAGTTATGATGCTGGTTCTTCCACGTGGCAGAGAAGGAGCCTTGAGCAAATTATCCAAGCCTCCACTTCCCCACCAGTCTAACAAGGAGAGGGGTGGAGAAAGCACATGCCCAGCACCTCACACTCTGGCTGGGCCACTCAGGTATCCAGGGCCACCTCAGCCTCCTTCAGGATCCAGTAAAACTGACATATTCTGGAAATAATACGTCAATTTCCTCCGCAAAAAAAGAGAATGCCCTGCCCCTCAGAATATTCTGATCTGTGTGACGGTCGGACTTACCTCATAAAATTAGTAAATCCACAAACCAACTTTTAAGTCCCATTTTTGTGAATGTATTTGCATAAATCAGCTAACCAGTCTAAGACATAGCATTTCTCAGCCTATAAGGCTCAGAGCTGAACTGAGCAGAAGACCTTCTATAAGGCCTTAAAAAATGGACAAGCTCTCCTCATCATCAGTCTTTAAAAGAGTTGTCGCCCAACATTAAATCTACACAATGTACTCTGTGCAACTGTCACAATTCAGGAGTCACCTCAGGATTTTTGCTGTGCTCCATCCGGAACTGCAATCAGGCCCCTGGCTCTTCTTCGGTATGTGCCATAAAGCTCCCATATTTTTTTCCCAACCATCTGAGAGCTGCTCGCACATGCCGAAGGCAAGCACATTCTTTATCCTGCACCCGTTTCTCCACCTTACCAAGTTCAGTTAACATGACAGCACATGAGGTGTGAACCCAGATCTAACAAGGCACCACTTCATAAACCTTTTCATTTTTTGTTATAAACTGAAATTCACCCTGGAACCATTCATAGGCCCCACCCAAACTAAACACTGGCTCAGATAGTATCTTGTAAACCCTAAGATATCCTGCAATTTCTCTAGAGACCCTGCTCTCTGAAGCAGATAAATTTCTTCAGGCAGAACTCTCATATCTCCTTTCATGGAATCCTCAGGAGGTGTTCCAAGCTAAGGAAGGCTATGTCTGGTTAGCAACTGGTTCTGAGGCAAAGTTCACACAGACAACAGCAACGATATTCCTGTGTCTAAGTCTGGCTCAAGAAAGAAAAGTGTTGTTGTCCAAGACCAAAATATAGGACAGCCAGCCCTTAGTACAGCCCCACTTGTGCATTACTCAGAGCAACAATCTAAAACAATAGTTCTCAAGCTGCAATGCACAAAACAAACACCTTGTAATTGTGAAAAATGAACAGTTCAGTCTCTAGTCAGAGATTCTACCGCAAGCAACTTTTTTAAAACTGAACCATAAGAAAACCAGGCCTATCATCTCTCTCGAGGGGGAAAAGCTCTCACCTCATATTCACTGTGAGAGTCAACAACGCATATACCTTTACATCTGAGCTAGGGCTTAGAGCGAGAAGGGAATAAGGAAACTACAAAGAGAAGGGCAGTGGCAGACCCCTATACTCACTGCAAGTCCACTGCTGAATGAAAAGATACAGCATCATCAGAAATCCACTTAATCTCCGCCCTCAGAGCAATCTTGCGCAAACCAGAAGGCTGGAGCAAATGAGAAGCAATAATGTTGGCAGCCATGTTCGCAGAGAATCTAACAATTAACAGTCAAATGATTTGTCCTTGTGGAACTCCCATCATGGAACACCAAGATAGGTACATGTGAACAGCATTTTCCTAGCGGGGAAGGGGACAGAAGTAGAAGGGGGATGTACCAAGGTCAAATAGCATCCAGAAATACCAACGAGTCCCTACTCTCAAGCTTCTGAACTCCAAGTCACTTCAGCATCTCCACAGTGCTGTTCAGATACACAAGGATGAGGACAGGAAAGTAAAAAACTGCTTCCTTGGATTTTATGTCTTCAAGTCTCCTGCTATGTTAAGCTGTTGCCTCTACTACCATGAGGGGCTTTAGAACTCTGAGTTAGCCATGGCAGTAGGTTACAACTGGGCAGAAAAGATACAATCAGGGTCAACATGGACTAAAGGTAAAGTGAGAAAAAGGAGAATATATTAATCTTCTCACTGTTCACTTCCTCTTACTCATCCTGACGACTACCACAGACAGTAATAATGAGGACCATGATAGAAAGAGGGGCGAGAGAAGGAAAAGTGTAAAGATGACAATGAAAGAGGGAATGGAAGAAACTGGGAAAAATACCTTGATGTAACAATTGTCCCACAAGCACCACAGAAGTGAATCTTGCAGTCTGTGAAGAACTGGAATTTTGAAACCTTCTACAACTAATGACAGACACCAAAGTTAAAACCTGACATCACAAATGGCAAGCATTCTCTCCTTGACCAAACTCAACTCAGGCTACTCTGAACTCTCTTTTCAACTAGGTCTTGACTTGTGGGTACCATGTTCATCTCTATGTTACCCAGTTTGAGCAAGAATCCTGCTAAGTCAAGTTTAGCCAGAATCCCTAACCTTCGATATCTCATTATCCTTGTCATCTTACTGGGTTCTTCATCCTCTCCCATCCCCAATCTCCACCCTTCTCCTTGATTAAAAAGAATCAAGACTACCTTACTGTGCCTCAACAAATGTCAGGAATAACTTTTTCCTAACACAAACAAGACAGAAGAAGGAAAGTCCTGCCCCTTCCTGCCCCCCCAGGCATACTGCACAGGCTCAAGAACTTGACTAAGGCAAAGCCTCTACTGAGATCGGCCCTGGCCAGTGTGGCCAGTTGGTTGGGTGTTGTCCTGCTAACCAAAAGGTCACCGGTTTGATTCCCTGCCAGGGCACATGCCTGGGTTGCAGGTTCAGTCCCCAGCAGAGGCGTATACATTCTCTCCCTTTCCTTCTCCCTCCCTTCCCCTCTCTCTAAAATCAAAAGTTAAAGTAAAATTTATAAAAATAAGACTTGATAAAGATTTTTGATAAATCTTGATAAAGATATTTCTCTAAATACCCTCTTCAAATCAGTATCTATCAGCTACAGATTTACAGATTTGACCAAGTAAGACATCAATTTATGTAAATTTTGGGAGTAGAATGATACTGACCTGGCTTAAATTGTGCAACTGTATAGTTTTCTAGAACATAAAATTGTACTTAATAAGCAGTTTAAATGTGAATAGCCAAGAAAACTACAGTAATCAAGTTTGGTTATTGTCTGTTGTAAGTAGTGATTTCACATGAAAGGTGCCACTCCTTCTGACTGAACCCAGAGCAAGACAGCTAAGGGCAACAGTGAACTTCAACAATGCTGAACATTCATCTGCAGATTCATGCAGCATCCATAGCATAGCACAGAGAATTTAAGAGCAACACTGAAGATGAAGGGGGCACAGGGGAGAGCCACAAGTTTCTTTGCAAGGTCTTCGGTAACAAGTGAGAGAATGACCAAATTGTGTGGGCCAGAGTGACCTCATCATTTAAATGATATTTGCAAACCCCCTCTCTGAGCCCCAGGAGGGAGGGTAGTAGGGGGAAGTAGGAGGAACCACAGTGGGTATAGGGGAGGTAAGCAAAAGAAATCCAAATGATTACTAAAGTAACAGGAGTAGACATCTATACTCTTACAACTCAGATACTTCCAGAAATAATTCCAAGTCAACACACACAAGCAAACAGAGGAACAGGCACTAGCTTATATTAAAACTTCTGAGAACCCTGAGGTGGGGAAGATAATGAGCTCGGGGATAAAGAAGCAGAATCAGACCACAAGTGTCAAAGCCACCAGATCTGGGGTGGGCACAGGAGCAAGAAGAACACACTTGCTCCTGTGCCCACTTGAGCACATTCAATTATATTCCTAGATGGACGGACAGGCCAGAGATATTAAACACTAACAGCTTCTGCCCTTGGAATTCATTTCTTGCTGGGTGATGCGGGTGAGAGATGAAAGGCTGTACGATTTTATTACACTGAATTTTCAGTTTGTCAGGTTCCATCAACTATCTCAGGTACCGTGGGACTAATCTGCATCTTTTAGGATGGAGACATCTCTCTCTAACAGAGCCCCAATGATTATTCTCTATCTGCTTATTTTATGCATTTCTAATAATACCAATGGGCACAGATGCTGCTACAAACTGAAGCGGCCTAACAGCTTCTCAAATGAGAAGCATACATTTCCCTGAACTCTGATATTACTGAGTCCAAGCACCTCCAGAATAACTATAATACGGTATGCAAACAGAAACGTCTAAACTGGAAAAACCATTCAGTCCTCTAACAGAAGAGGATTGGGAGGGGTGAGGGAAGGAGGGTTGAAGCCAAAAAGCTCTAAAAGCAAGGAGGTGGGCACCAGAGAGCAATCTGTGAAGATGAGACAGACCCTGGTTCAAGGGGCAGGGCAGAGCCCTTGATGTTTTCCTGAGGAAAACGATGAGCTGTTACTTTAATACACACTGAAAGGAACAGCAAAGGGCTGGAATAACTTCTTTCCCCTTTATAAGAAATAAGACATAAATAAAGTAAGGTGTTTTGAGTGATGTTAAGTCTCCCTCCTCTCAAAGTACAAACTGGCCTAATGATCCTGGTTATCCCAAAGGCCAAAACCAACAAATGGAGCTGTCTGTCAATTCTCCCATACAGAACACAGGGCACTTGCTCACAGCAGCTGCACTAAAGTCACAAAGAGGAAACAGGGTCCAGTAACAATAGGGCGAACAGTACAGACTGCACACCCATCCACAGGAACCAGCCTCCAGCCAGGGCCAGAGGGAGCAAAGAGGCTGGAAAGGGTGCCCAGGGCAAGCAGCAAGTTGGCAGGACCAGCCCCCCCCCCCCCCCCCGGCAGAGATCCACCTACAGCTTCTGTTTGACAGTGTTTCCAAAACAAGCCCCAGGTGGATAAGCAGATATTAAAGGTAATTCCATATAAATAAGAAGGTGGCTCTCTCCTCCTTCCAGACCACCTTACAAAAGACAACAGCACACTGAAAAGTCTAATCTTCCCCCCCAGCCTCCCTAGTAATAAGGAAACTATCCTAGGAGTGGCAGAGTGATAGACTCAGAAAGTCAAGGGTCTGTCCAGCCCCTACCCCCAAATGATGAAAGAGTAAAGCCCACCAATGAGAATAAAATGAGACATTATACTAAGAACATGTGAGCATCAATTATGTGCCGGGGAGTGAGCTAGCAACAGATAGGAAGAAATGAGAAATCTAGTTTACCCAGAAAATCAAACTAAATGGGGCAGGGGAGGCACATTTTAAAGGAGAAACTAGAAACTACATGCAGGTATCCATTATGCAGGTTGTCCAAAATCAGCAGGACAGCAGAAACAACCAAATTCTGGGAACCACTGTCTGAACACAAAGATGCAGATATTCATATAAAGGGGGCCCTCACAAAGGACCCAATGTGGTGAAACGGGACGAAAGAGACTACATCAACTGCCTTCTAGCAGAGAGATAGAAAGGTAAGGAACACAAAGTCCCCGAAATGCCTTCACAGATAAACTGAAGAGATCATCCTGGGAAACAGCAATACACCAAGTGGCCACCAACAGACACAACCCTGAACCCAGCAAAGGCATCTACATGCAAAAACAGACTGATAGGCTAGTAGATGGTGAGATTAAGGCCCAGGAAATGCAAACAACCCATAAACGGGCCACAGATTTTCATAGGAGGGTTGAAATGGAGTGACATCCACAATATGCCTAAGCAATATGCCTGTCATTCACTAGGAAAAAAAGCAAGCATCTGTGTCCTTCAGCTTCCCCTTCTAGTCTAAAAAGCTTTTCCCAAAAGAGTGACATGAACTGATGCCGCTTCATCCACAATCTATCATCCAGTCTAAAATCTACCTTGTGACCACAACACATAGTTACTTGTTAAGATTAGAGATTTAGCCCTGCTGGTGTGGCTCTGTGGGTGGAGTGCAGGCCTGCGAACTGAAAGGTCACCAGTTCAATTCCCAGTCAGGGCACATGCCTGGATCACAGGCCAGGTCACCAGCTGGGGGCCTGCAAGAGGCTGCTAATGGGTGTGTCTCTCACACATTGATGTTTCTCTCACTCCCTTCCCCCTCTCTCTAAAAATAAATAAATAAAATCTTTAAATACTGTCCAAAAGAGACGTGTCATTAAAAAAAATTAGAGATTTAGTTCTTAAAATTATAAACACCTTACTAATAAAAATAATTTCCCAAATCCACAGTGTTTGCTATGAGACATGAGGAACTTAAATGTCTGGATTTTGAACTGAACAAAATTTTCCCAGAACAAAGCTAATTAGCCCACAAAGGAATGAAACCTGTAGCCCTGGCACTGGATGACTGCACTAAACTTCCCTTGAATACAAAGGCTGAGGGGCAGGGGAGGTAATTTATCTAAACACAGTGTAGGTAGCTCTGCAATCAGCATCTCATAAATAAAGAGAAAGATGAAGCGAAAGTGTTCTAATTGATTTTCAAATTAGTCCCAAGCAAAGAAATAATCTGACAACCAACAAGGTTGCCAACAGTTAAAAAAAAAAAAAAAAAAAACATATATAGCCCTCAGGGAAAGCTGCACCTAAAAACTTCAATGAATCAAGACACCTGAACTGCTACAAAAGAACACTATTTGGGAAAGCCTGAATAAGAATAGAGGTGTTAAAAGAATGTCAACTGGGAACCAATCTGCAAAAGCACTTAAAATCTTAAAATTAACCCCTTTGGTAGACTGAACCAAATCTGCACTGTTCTAATGGAAGGGAGGGCTAGTCAACCCAATGCCTGCAACCAGACACACTGGGAGTGGGGAACAGAAAGTGTCCACAGAAAACTAAGCCCTGTGCAACCTGGCCATCAGAGCAAGTAATCCAATCAGGAAACAGGAAAATGGGAGCGCAAAATCTCCCTCCTCTTGACACCAGTACACTGGTCAAGTTGGAATGGCAATCAGAAGCAGTGAAGGAGATTAGCAAAAGACTGGGAGATGGTAAAAACGCCTCTCAAAAGTGATACATGATTTAAGTCTTAAGTCTCAGCAAATATTTTGATTTAGACAGGTATTAAATGCCTACTGTATTCCAGCACTCTGCAAGATTTTAAAAAAGAAGGAATATGAAGCTGAAACAGCCATGCCATCCCAGCCCTCAGAGTTTAGGCTGCACAGTGGAATGCATAAATTAATGGTACAGGATGATACAGAGGTAGTATATATGTGTTTGGAAATCTCCAGCCTAAATGCGCTTCAAGAACAGTACAAGAAAGACAGTTACCTAAGCAAAGAACAATGTTAAACGGTCACAGGACAGTAAATATGATGGTGCTGTCAACGCTGGAAACAGAGAATTACTGCAGCTCATGGGACTGAAAAGAGGCCAGGAATATGAACATACCAGCACCAGCAAGACTTAGATAAATAGAAAATACAGAACTGTGTAATGGTGATGATTAAATGAAGAAAGAAGAGAGAGAAAGAGATAGATTGCAGGGGTAAATGCACATGGTTCAGAGAAGGATTAATGCCCAAGGCCCACTAGATGATGCTAAAATCCCACAAAAATTACTTCAAGGGAACAGGTAAGATCATGGGAAAGGGGGTGCATTAAATAAAGGAACTGAAAAAAAATATAATTTGTAATAGGGAAAAGAAACCAAGTCAAAGGGAAATAGAATAGGTTCTTGCTGTCTTCTCCAGGTCAAAATCTGCCTATAAATGACGAGAGGAATGTACATTTTAGGAACTCTGTTGTCTGCCCAAACACCAATGGCTTCACCTCACTGCGCTGGTTCAGGCCTGCCACAGGTGACTCCCCCAACGGAGGAGCAGGCTGTACCTAGATATGAATCTTTTCACAAATAATGGAATCTTCAAAAGATGAGCTAAGACAGTCTCCTAATAATTTTCACTTCTGTAACAAGGAAGGTTTCAAGTGTTCCCCTCAAAAAATGCCCAGATCAAACAACTCTGAACCCTACAGAACGCCTCTGCCAGCGCTCTAGCATATTCTCCGTCTTTTGATCACACTGCTGCATTCCCCAAATCTCCCCACTGGAAACCGGTGAAATGCTATATCCATTTCAAAGAGCTTTTGCTTTTCTCCAAGGTCCTCAATGCCAAGCTGGAGTCCCTTTCTAATTTGCTATTTGCCTTATGCTCCCGTCACAAGTGCGAGATCACAGTCAGTGGGTTTATTGGTTCACCCGCTTCACTTAGGGACTTCGGCTCCACAGCTTTCTGTTGGTGTGCATCTCTAAGTGGCAGCACCATTTGCTTTAGGGTCCAGAGGGACCAGGCATCTTGCTTTCAGAAATCTAAACTGGAGGGAATAGGTTGGGAACCACATTTAATCGTGTCTAAATGGCAAAGGACCCTGGGGCCCTGTGCAACGAATAGAGTTATTAGCACCTGAAACTGCCCTGCCTCTGACAAAAAGGCCTTAAGAATCCCAGGGCATCACTCATAATATGCCTACCTGAAGCTCTGTCTACCATCAAATGCCTACCTAGGAGACCCTGTGGGGTCAGGTCTAGGAACAACCCCTTCCCCTAACAAACGCCTCCCCCTCAAAGGCAGCGTGGGGAGAAGAGCAGATTGCAGCTTTAATAAAAGTGATCCTTTTAGTGCCCAGGTCTGATTATTGAGAGGCCCTATTGTGAAAAAACATTTATGTGGCAAATAGGTTCACAGGAGGAGGATGAAAACACAAGTGATGGAAATGAATACAAGGTAAACACACAGGCTAGGAGATGAGAGGAAAGGCTCCACCTTTGGGACTTACCAGAGGCCCAAGCTGAAGAAGTAGGGGTGTGGGGTAGGGAAGGGGGTGCACACATGCACACGAAGGGGGTTTGAGAGAAAAGACTCTGCAACCAAAAGCAAACTCTCTGCACTTAACACCTAGCAGTTGGGTGATTTATGTGCCTGATTTGAAGGTAAATTTCAGCTCAGATCTCTCTGCCCACTGTAATAGCACTGCATGAGCAGAATTCATGGGGGAGTAAGTCAGCACCTTCATCTGATGCCAAAGGGACACATTTCCATTGTCATTAACACTGCAAGTGTAACACAAAGCCCACGGCAGCCCTGGGCAACAGAGCACTAGTTTTCCAGTTTCACATCAAAGCCACTTGCTCTCTAGGAAGTCCTGAGATTGCACAATGTGTTATCTCCTTTAAGGCAGTAACTCAGAAATCCCATATAGCCTTTCTCCAAGATTTAGCACCTGTTTCTTTGTAGCAAACAACTGGATGAAAGCAACTATACAGTCTGCCCTCTGTATCCATGGGTTCCAATCCATGGATTCAACCAACTACAAATCAAAAACATTTCAGAGAATAAAAATGTAGTGAGGCAGAGTGAGCAGGAGCCAGGCAGAGCCTGCGAGCAAGACCAATGCCCTTGCCAGTGGCGCCCAGGGAGTTGGTCCACGCTGCAAGGAAGATGAACACCACCAGAAAGATAATTTGCCTGACTACATTTGAGGCAGAATGATTTTCTTGACTTTACAGATGAATGAAAAAAGTAAATTAGGACTTCCAGTCAAGATGGTGGCATAGGTAAATACAATTCACCTCCTCACACAACTACATCAAAATTACAACTAAACTATACAACGACCGTCATTCAGAATCATCAGAAATTGAGCTGAATGGAAGTCATACAACTACAGAATTAAAGAAGAAACTACAACTTGACTTGAAGGAGGGGCAGAGATGCAGAATGTGCTGGTCCCACACCCAGATAAAAATCAGGACAGATATCTAAGGAGTGAAGGGTCCCAGCCCAAAACCAGGCCCCAGAGCTCAGGGTTCCACTGCCAGGAAGATAAGCCACTATAAATTCTGGCTGCAAAAACCAGCGGGGATTGAGGCTGTCAAAGACAGAAACTGCTGGACTCCCTGGCAGTTCCTCTTAAAGGGCCCACACATAGGCCTTCTCAAACTGGCTCCCTCTGAGCTCCATTGCAGGGGCAGCAGACTTAAAGGCATCAGAGACATATGGAAGGAACTGAATAGTCCTGCATCAGGGCAAGAGCTGGTGGGCAACTTTCCCGCAGACAAAAGTGCTGGCACAGGCCACTGTTCCTTTTCTGAGCCCTCCCCACACACAGCTATAGAGCCTGCAGTTGGGCACCACATCTAAGACTCCATTGACCTGGTGTTTGTCCTGCCCTGGTGATTCCCTGATGCCCTGCCCCACCCAGCTTTCAGGCCCACCCAAGCTGTTTACAGTGGCTTGCCTTGGCCCTTGCTTCAGAATTTTCCTAAATTTGCTCAAACAGCATCTGGCTTGAGTGAGCCCTGTACGTACCTCTTGCTAAGTAAGTCCGTCCAGGTCAGGCAATAGAAAGGGCATGGAAACCATAAAAAAAGAACCAGTCAGAAATGAAAGATACACTAATTAAAATAAAGAACAATTCACAGGGAATCAACAGTAAAGTAAATGAAGCCAAGAATCAAATGAGCGATTTGGAATATAAGAAAGCAAAAAACATCCAATCAGAATAGCAGGAAGAAAAAAATACAAAATGATGAGGATAGGGTATGGAGCTTCTGGGACAACTTCAAGCATACCAACATTCACATCATGAGGGTGAGGGAGTAGAAAAGAGCAAGAAACTGAAGCTTATTTGAAAAACTAATATCAGAAAACTTCCCTAACTTGGTGAAGGAAATAAGCATGCAAGTCCAGAAGGCCCAGAGTCTGGAGCAAGATGAAAACAGACCAACACCAAGACACATCAAAACTAAAATGTAAAAGGTTAAAGACAGAGAGTCTTAAAAGCAGCAAAAGAAAAGCAGTTACCTACAAGGGAACTCCCATAAGACTGTCAGCTGATTTCTCAAAAGAAACTTTGCAGGCTAGAAGGGACTGGCAAGCAATACTCAATTGATGAAAAGCAAGGACCTACAACCAAGATTACCCAGCAAAGCTATCATTTAGCATGGAAGTACAGATAAAGAGCTTCCCAGATAAGAACACATTAAAGGAGTACCTCACCACCACACCAGAATTATATGAAATGTTAAAGGATCTTCTTTAAGAATAAGATGAAAAATATGAACAAAATGGCAATACATACTACCAGCAATTGAATATCTAAAAATAAAAAAATAAGCTGAAAAGAAACAGATCACACATAGAGAATATTTTGACAGTTGGCAGGGTGAGCAAAAAAGATGAAGGGATTTGGAAGCACAAATTGGTAGTTACAGAAGAGTCATGGGGATGTTATAAAGTACAACATAGAAAAAGAGTAGCCAAAGAACACATACATATACATGACACATGGACATGAACATGAACAAAGGAGTGGGGACTGCCTGAGGGATTAGGGAGTTCTGGCTGGGGGACAAAGAGACAAAAAATGGGGACAATTGTAATAGCATAATCAACAAAAATACAATTTAAAAAAACAAAATACAATTTAAAAAAACATAGTATGTAGCTAGGCCTACGATGGTTATACATGTATTGAATGCATACAGACAATGCAGTGTTAACAACTATTCACAGAGCATTTACATTGCATTAGGTATTATAAGTAATTTAGAGATAATTTAAAGCACATGGGAGGATGTGCTTAGGTTGTATGCAACTACTACATCATTTTATATAAGGGACTCAAGCATCCCCAAATTCTGGTTTTCACAGCGGGCCCTGCAACCAATCCCCTGGGGATACTGAGGGAAGGCTTCACGTACTACAGGATCACCACACATCAGCATGCAAAACAGCTCTCAGCCTGAAGGAGCTAACATCTCCAAAGAGTCAACCCTGGCTGGATTCACACAGAATAATCCAGAAGCACAATGCCACAGAAACAGAATCAACAGCATAGGCCATCCAATTGTAATCTTTCTGAGGGAACTATTATCTTGCTTTTAACTCTCCTAGCACACTTTCACAAGCAACAAGTCAAGTTCTAACCAAAATCTGAAGCATGAATTCCAGGGTACTATTGGAAAGCAGATGCCTAGGGTGAAAACAGTTTCTTTGACTGTGCTGTTTTGTACAGAGCCCTTCATCTAGCTGCCCTTAGAAAGTAACCAAAATGGGGCAAGTGGAAGTATACAGTTAGCCTTGGGCACAACCTTCTTGCCTCTATGTATAATTTAAAAGAAATGACCTAGTCTCTACAAAAAAGGAAAACCTAATTTTCCCTACTCTCCCCACAATATATAGATGTCTCAGCAGATCTATATTCGTTGACACATTATTAGAAGTTTTAGGGTCTGAGGAAGATAAACATTCAAAGAAATCTCCCCAGACTTACTTGAAGGTCAAGCCCCATCGGGTCGTTATCTGGGAGCGTGTACGGAAGCCTAGCCCGCAGCAGGAGTCACTGCACACCATCTGCCTGCCCTTAAGGAAGCTCATCACAGACTCCTGTTCCTTAATCTGCGCCTTCTCCCGCTCTGCTCAGAACACCAACACCATAAACTGTCAGGATATCCTTTTCTCCATTCACAGGTACTGACCTCCTGAAGATCTCCAAATATTAGAAGGCAATCTCCTGAGAGTTTTATTCAAGGTCCTCCACAGTCCATCCACTTCCAAATAATCCTCAAGCCTCTGTCTTTCTGCCACTGCAAGACCATCCCCCAATTCCTAAATAGCCCTTGGCATTTTCATTGGAAAGTCTACCAGCCCTGTTCTAACTAGGACAGCCACATATTCTTGAGCACTCTGTGTCTTCCTCAAGGGCACCTGGCCAAGGGGACATGGGCAGAACGGGGACCGAAATTCAGCCTCCCTTCTGTCTGCCAAACCATGTGCCCTGACATGAGGCTGCCTGGAGGAAGGGGCAACCTTCTCTAATTTGGTCAAGGGTGCCATATGGGCTAATAGAGCTCTGGCCCCAACATCTATGTCTTGAATACTTGACTGGTCTCCCCTTGTATAAGGGCAGTTGGTACAGAATAAAGAAGACTAGAAACCAAACCCCCCAAGGAGGTGGGCGCCTGCTTGTCCAGTCATTGCAGACCTAATTTCAGTATACCCTCAATGGGATCTCCAGGGGATTTTTATTCCTGCAGGCATACTGTAAATTGATGGTAACTTTAAGATAAACATGGAGCAGAATCTTCCACCCATTATCAGTTCTATGATATTCTTTAAGTAGAAAGGCAAGAACTCTGACAGAGACTGCTAGAGCTATATCCACAAATTCTCCATCACACCATCTGCCCCCAGGGCCTTCTTGGTCAATAGAGGCTTACCAAAAGAAACACCAGAACTCCTTGCTACAAATTAGTTTTCATCTAGTATGATCTTATAAATGCAAATTACTGTCATGTTTTGTAAATGCAAGCCACCAGCACAAGAGTATTCAAATCCCAATGTACCATTCTCAGGTTCAAAATTCTTTAAAACAAAAAGTGTGGCACGCAAGTTTAACACGTGGACCCTGCCTAACTCCCAAGCCCACTTCTCCACTCTCTAGCATTAACTACCGCCTCTACTCCAGACATACTAAATTATCTGCAGTACATTATATGCCCCATATGCTCTCTCTCTTCAGAAGTATCTGGAGATACTCACAGAACAAGCAAGAGCTGGCCCCACCTATACTTTGTACCACAAAGCATTCATACCACTCGTGCCCCATCCACAGTGTCCATCCATTCCCTATCTCCAAACTCACCCAGTTCTTGTCAGAACGTGTATTCTCCCCCACTTTTTACTTAGCTAACTCCAAATCGCCTTTCCTCAAAAGCTCTTCCAAATTATGCATTCTCAGAAATCCTAAACTCTTATGTCATAACACAGGTAAAATTACTTGTGTATTTCCCCTACTAGAATGTAATGTTCCATGTGGGATTGGTTTACTCCCTTCCTGCATCTCCAGAATAGTATTTCTGCAAAGTGCCTTCCAGTAAATATTCACCAATGATGATGAACCCATTCATGTGAATTCCTAAACCTGTGCTGTCCATTATAGTAGACACAATCGACATATGGCTGTTGTGTTCCAAGTGTAAAACAGACACAAGATTTCAAAGACTTAGTAAAAGTAAAAACTTAGTTAAGTAAAAAATTAAGTAAATATCTCATTATTTCTTATATTCATTAAATGTTGAAATGCTTTGGATTTATCTGATTGAGTAAAATGCACTGAAAGTAAATTTTTAATGTAGCAATTAGATAATTTAAAATAATAACAATACAGCTCGCATTTATTGCTTACATTACGTAGCTATTGGGCAGTGTTGGTCTAGAGTGCCCTCTCTCCAATCTTCTACTCCTCTTCACCTGTGAACTCTCAAGATGTGTACACTATTGCTCCTAAGAAGACTTCCCTAGCATCTGCCACAACTGGGATCTTCACAGTGCCCTCCACTGTGTTCAAGGTGCATTATATCACCTTATTGAACTTATTTCTTATGTGAGCACTCATTACCACCTTCTAAAGGAATAACGAGTAACGGCAATCGTTCCTCATTTTTCAATCAAAAGCCAAATGTTGTAGGTTCTTAAGAGCTAAGCCTTACTTTGAACTTTCTTAAAATGGATAAAAATTCTCAGGAGTGAAGGAAGAAGAAGAAAGAAGGAAGAAGGAGGAAAAATGAAGAAGGAAGAAGAAGGAGAAGAAAGAAGAAGGGGAAAGAAGAAGAAGAAGGCAGAAGATAGGAGGAGGAGGAGGAGGAGGAGGAAGAGGTAGAAGAGGAAGAGGAGGAAGAGATAACCTTCCTTGGTATAAAGAACAAGGAATTCTATCAAGAAGATCCTGCCTAAACTAGGGCATAAATTCCAACAACTTCTCATTGTCCACTAGGTTAGAGAAAATCCATCCATCCCACCCTGAGAAGTTGCAAAGGACCTTAGAAAAACTAAAAATCCTCAGGAATAGTTTAGTTCTTATTCCAGAAAACCTGTTATTCTACCTAAGCTATAACACTCCCAGCTCCTACCAAAAACTGCTTAAAATTCAGCTACATAGTCTACATTAACATAATGCTTTTGGCTGATGATGCAGGCACAAAAATTAATGTTTAAGAATTTCAAAGTTGTGGTTGCTGTGGGAACCTTAATTCCAACTGCATGGCCCAGATGCAGAATTGTGGACTACTCCCAATACTGATAAAACTGGAGATGTATATTTACTCTGTGCAATGAGGCAGAGCTACAGTTACTGAGAGAAACTTACTTTGGCATTCCTAGGCTTTCATGCATTAAAATTCTCAACCTTAACACAATACTGTTTGCTGCATTAAATTGCCTCCTCCATAGGGGAATAAAGTGGAGAGAATGAACTGATTGGCCAGACATTCAAAGAACCCATTCTGTATGTGTTTCTTATGCATAATCTGATTCAAAAGACAATCATGATATTTTTATTTTACTCTTATGAGCTGTCTGTAAACTCTCATGCAAATGAAAACAGGGCATAAATTTCAACTAGTGCATGTACCAAGTCATGTGGACCTGCAAAACATCAGAGAAGTAAACTTCATGTTTTAGAACTACAAAGTAGATAAATTTTAAAAGTAGACAGAACTAACCACAATCAAGCTTTTTATTTTATGAAATCTGTCCAAACATTTGCCTGTGTCACTGGTTTTCACTGAAAACTCAGTTCTGTGACCAGTCAACACGGCTGCACACTTTGGTTATCAGAGGGCAAAAACAGTATCTACAGCAATAAGCTTAAGCAAAAACAAACAAACAAACAAAAAAAACCCCTCAATCCATATTCCCAACTTCTAATAACTCATTAACAATGGAAAGAAAATGACATCAAAATTTAAAACAAACCTGTTCTCAGACCACCAATTCTTATAGTTTTCACTCTAAGCATGATTTCTCAAAACTGATAAACCCGAATCATACGCACTGGTTAGACAGGCACCTATGCTGCCAGAAGATCCAACAAATAGAACAAAACAGTTTAACTAATAATTACAGTTACCACTTGGAAAAGATAACTGGATGACCCCATAAAATATATATGGGAATATTAATTTCTTCCTATAGCAAAAACATATGGAACTATCAAATCAAAATGACCAGTAGAAACAGGCCTTGCTACCATGGCATGTGAGATGCAGGCCTTCTCCTCTCCTTGTTCTCCGAAAAGCAAGAGCTCCCTAACAAATAAAACTCATTCACCACCTCACATATCCCAACCTTAACGCCCCTCAAACCCCCCAGGGAGGAACACCAGCAGTGCCCATCCATAAAGAAGAAGAGCAACTTCTGGCCAAGATGGAGGCGTAGGCAGATGCACTGTGCCTCTTCTCACAACCAAACTTAAGGACAACAAAGATTTAGAAACAAGAAAACAACCAGAACTCAGTAAATCAAACTGTTTGGAAGTCCAACAACGATTCATCCATACCGGTAAGAGGGGCGGAGTCACGGCAGGAAAAAGCGGAGGTGTGGACCAGGCACGCAGGCACCAGCGGCTGGCAGCCCCCAGGGGCACAGGCGGCGGTAGCAGACCCCGGGCACGGGGCGGTAACTGTGCAGAACCAGTGAGGCCGCACAAGGCGGCTGGCTGACCGGGTGGTCCCACATTCACGCGCAGATAATCCAGGCAAAGGGGAAGCGGTGAAAGAGACTGGAATCTGAGAGTGAGTAAAGCAACCGCCATTATCTCCTCTCAGACCCCGCCCCCACATACAGCATCACTACCCAGCGACTGGGCTGTCCCGCCCTGGGGAACACCTGAGGCTCCACCCCTCACTACGTAACAGCCGCGACTAGATAAAACAAACAAACAAACAAACAAAAAAACCCAGAAATGAAAATGGCTCAAACCAGAGAACAAATCAAAGCCCCAGAGCCAATTTATCTAAGCGATGAAGAGATTGCCAACCTATCAGATGCACAATTCAAAACCCTGGTGATCAGGATGCTTAGAGAATTGGTTGATTTTGCTCACAAATTAGATGAAAAAATGAAGGCTACAATAAGTGAAATGAAGAAAGATGCATGGGG